>JACEGR010007939.1:0-42780 GCA_014170235.1 Listronotus bonariensis
ATCAATCAATAATTTATTGGTGCCAACGTACAAAGTACTTACACAAGTCAGTATAAAATAATTAAAAATATTCTAAATACTCTAAATACAATTTACATTTAAAATTAAGTTTAAAATACATTCAAATATACTATAACCACACAACATTGAGGTACTATCAAAACATTTAAAAATAAAAAACGTGTGTTACAATAAAATTTCTAATACAGAGTAAAACAAAATAAAATTAAAATAGAATTAAAATAGAAACAACTTTACAGGTTATCACTTATGTCACAATTTAAAAATTCAATGGTTGAATAAAACGCCTTATTTATGAGAAAGCTCATTATTTTATTTTTAAACATACGCATTGGCAAATTTCTCACCGATTCTGGGAGTTTATTAAAAAAGTGAATTGAAAGATGACCCGGGCCATTCTGACACCTTTTCAACCGCCTCTGCCTTAAGACCAAGTTATGGCTATTTCGTGTAGCATATGAATGCACCGATTCGTGTGTATGATACTGCCCTGAATGTGCTCTAACATATAACAGATTCTCCAGAATAAATAATGACGGCAAAGTGAGAATTTTGTTGGATATAAAGTCCTGCCTACAGTCGTCACGATATGGTGTGCCTGATATAATCCTTACGGCCCTTCTCTGTAAGCCAAAAACCCTCGAAGCAGAAGAACCATGACCCCACACGAGCAGTGCATATGCAATATGCGCATGAAAAACAGAAAAATATGCCTGTCGCAGGATGGACCTAGAGACACATTGCGCAAGGTTACGAAGTACAAAAATTTTGGCTGTCAGTTTCTTACACAGGTTATCAATATGCACATCCCAGAGAAGAGTGCGATCAATATGCACTCCAAGGAATTTGACACTCTCAGGTGTATCTTTTGTGGGAATTTTCCTCAAAGTAAAAATCATATTCTGGGTTTTGTCATTGTTCAAGAATAGCTTATTGCCGGCAAACCAGCCATCAGCCCTCTTCCGTGAATCAGAAGAAGCCGCCATCACTTCCTCTAAGTTCCCATGCACACAGGAGAAGGTCGTGTCGTCTGCAAAAAGGACATAGTTCGTTGATGGATTTACACTGGGAAGGTCATTTATATATATTAAAAATAGTAATGGTCCCAGAACAGACCCCTGAGGGACCCCTACAGTTAATTTCCTCCTTGCAGACAAGACTTCCCCCACCCTCACACTCTGATACCTGTCAGTAAGGTAGCTTGCTACTAATGATAAACTATGTGTATTAAATTTATAAAGCTCAAGTTTTTTTAAAAGCAGATCGTGGGCTACGCAATCGAACGCCTTGCTCAAGTCACAAAAGGTCGATGCCATAAAGCCACCGTCCTCAAAGGTCTCCATTATCTGTGCTACAAGGCTCAGAATTGCTGTGGTTGTATTGCAGCCCCTCCTAAAACCAAATTGAGAGTGTGTAAAGAGACCAAATGATTCGAAAAATTGTGTTATTCTGGATGCCATACATCTCTCAAAAATTTTTGAAATGATTGGCAATAGGGAAATTGGTCTATAATTTGATAGATCGTTCCGGTCGCCCTTCTTGAAGATTGGCGAAACCAAAGCTTCCTTCAGAGCCGATGGAAAAGTGGATTCTTTAAAACAAAGATTAATAAGTTTGGTTATTGGGCTAATAATAAGATTTTTGATGGTTTTAATAAGTTGTACATTAAGTCCATATATGTCCCTACTTTTTTATTTTTAAGAGAGTTTATAACGTCACGTATTTCTATGAGAGTAACCTCGTTAAAGACAAACATTTCTGATGGAATATTAAATAAGCCCTCCATTGGATTGAAGTTGGAGTCGCCAACCCTACTCTGCAACCTGTGCGCAATATCTACAAAGAAATCATTAAAATTATCAGGGTTTATTTTTATTTCAGGACCTGACCCTTTAGTTGCTCCACGATATTCATTTATTATATCCCACATGCACTTTATTGGATTGGGAGCATTTTTTATTAAATTATCATTTGAAAGCTTTTTAGCCTTGGAAATCTGTGATTTATAAAAAGTTCTGTACTCATTTCTATATTTGTTCAACCAAGGAGAAGGACTATGCTTATAAAGTTCACCTAGAAAGCATAGGTGCTGTCTCATTTTCTTTAATTCATTATTAAACCAGTTTGACGTATGTGCTTGGCAACTTCTTTTAATGTATGTTTTTAATGGAAAAGCCTTATAATAAGCTCCGGTTATCATATTTAAAAAAGTAGAACACTTTTCATCAACACCAGTATTATCATCATCAAGAAACCGCCAACTCATACGCTCAACATAGTTAAAGAAAGCACATTTACCCTTGCGTGTTAAAGGTCTACATGTTATTTTGGTGTTCTCAAAACTTTTATTTTGAACTGGACAAGGTATAACTACCATTTGCCCCAAGTGATCTGATATTCCCACATCGTATAGTGTCACCCTACAGTCATCAGTACAGAAATTCAAAAAGACACCATCCAAGCAGTTGTTTTGCCGGGTGGCTCCTGTCATCATTCGGACCAGACCAAATGATTCCAAGAGACTACATAGTTCAGTGCATTCTCGCTTTCCCGCATCAAAATGAACATTAAAATCCCCCAGAATAACAATGCGATCATTGCAATTCAGTCCGCTTAAAATATTTTCAATAGTTCTTAAGAAGGTGTCAAAGTGGCCCGAGGGACATCTATAAATTGTAATTACATAGATTTTCAAAGATTTCAAATAAATACCACTAACTTCTATGCATTTCTCAATAGTCAAGGCATTAATCTCAGGTAAGTTCTTAAAATCACTCATAGGATCAGTCATTATTGCTGTTCCACCCCCTGGACTGGCTTCTACAGCTTCCTGCAGCAACAGTGTAGTTTGCTACATGGATGTTTGCAAGTTCGTCGTCCTTGAGCCAATGCTCTGTCAGGCAGAGTACATTTACATCCTTGTCTATCAGAAACCCTTCCAAAAGATTTACCTTGTTTTTTAGTGCTTGGACATTTAAATGGAAAATTGTTAGTTTATTTGTAGTGCTTACTTCTGGAGCTGGGATGCTGATGTTAATGACCTCAGATGTGGTCTCTGAAGATTCTGAAAATGGTTAATTAATACGCCCAAGGGCCATAAGCTGCTAGACATTATTTCTTCTTTTTTCTGTGGTGGTACACCAAGTTTAAAAGAACTTCTAGTTTTACTATTTTTTGTAACCATTTTATTACATACACAGCCATTGTATAGCCCGTGTGTCTTTAAAAAGTCAGCCACATCCTCCTCCCTCGTGCCTGGATCAAGACCAGTTACAAAAATCCAGGATAATTGTTCATCTTTACCAGTTGCTTTTGCAACTTTCAGATTGCATTTATTCTCGTTTAAACATCTCACTGGCGCCAAACGATTTTTAACGGATACAGCCCTTTTCAGTTTTGACTTGACTTCTGTCCAAGGATTGGAGTCATCATTTGTTTCCAAATTGTTTAGATTTTCCTTATTTTGTTTTCCATTTTCATTGTTTACATGTTTGCCGTTTAAAGTAAGGTTAGGAGAACCAGTGTTGACATTCGACAAGTTTTGCAGTACTGAATCAGAAATATTTAGGATTTCGGTGTTATTTATCGGAGATTTCTGACTTGCTAAAATTTCCTTTGGCTGTGTTGCCAAGTCTATATTAACTTTTAGCGGTGTTGTCACGACATGGTCGTTTTTTTGTTTGTTTTCGCTACTTTTTTTGCTAATTTGTTTTCCAGATGTGCTATTTTCTCTTCTAGAAGTTTCTTATTTTCTTCAAGAAGTTTATTTCTTTGCTGCATTTCAGTTACAAGTTGTTTCAGTAACTGAATTTCCGTATGTCCGATGGTATTCGAGGTTATGTTATCCTTGTTTACATCACAACACACCAAACGAGTTTCGTCGATTATTCTGACTTTCTCAGTCCAGTCTCTTTCCACACACGATGCATGAAATGCACGGCCACAATTTACGCACACGCGACTACTAAAAACCTTTTTCTTACAACAGTAAAATCGGGTCTTTCCTTCACTCGATATGCATTGCATAAACTGTTATTTTAGTTTATTGTAGTAGGCGTTAAAACAAGACACTAATTCAAAGTGGGAAAAAGAGCTTCGAAAAAAAGTTACTTTTTTAACACTTTTGTAGTGTACTAGAATGGAGTACTTTAACTTTATGTTAACGATTAAAAAAAACAGCTTTTTTTTAACGGTTAATGTATTTTATTTAGTTCCACATACTAATCAAGCATTACATATTGCACCTGCGGTAATAGAATAAAACCAATACATTTTGGTACACAACAACTACGCACCAGAAAGCTTTTTAGATATATAAAAGTTTTTTTGTGGTTTTTATTAATTAAAATTAATAAAAACTTATTTGTACTTTTCTAATTGTTAATGTTCTATAGTTATTAATTTATAATACAAAAAGTATTATCGAATAATAAATAGTCTCATGTAAAAACCACAAAAAAGAAGCCAGATTAAACAACCGTTATTATTATACTTAATCTCTGGTATATCCAATTTAATCCTCTAAAACTTCTTAAGCATAAAATACTATTAAATAAACCAAGTAGTCTTGTCTGGTAAATTTTTAAGAAATGTTAATGGACGTTTTAGAATCGGAAATAATTTGCAAATACAGCAGCAGACCATGTGAAAATAACCATTTCATGGTTGCTAAACCACGCAAAGCCCCCAGACCTAGAACTAACAGATTAAAACTAAATTATCCAATTTCTTAATGCTCGAGGACATTTTGTTTATTACAATAATGTATCTTATATTGTGTGAGTTTCTTTTTTAATCAAATTTTGTTTTAACCTTAGAACTTTTATCTAATAAATTTAAACGTAATAAAAAAAAAGCTTTTGCTTAATGTATGTTGATGTATTTTTCATTGCATGAAACCATGTTGATGGAAAGCGGTGGTAATTTACCCACTTAAAAAAGAATAAAATGTATAAAAAATATATAAAACGTTTTTAGCAAAAACCCTATTTGTCAATAGTTATTACTTTTAAGAAAAGTAAAAAAGTTGTTGTTTAAAAAATACCGGAGGTATAAAGATTTTTACACAAGTTTTTTTTTTTTTTTTTTGATAGTAAGGTATACTTTACCATTAAAAAAATGTTTAATGTTTTATTGGTTTTTAAAAAATAGAAGTTTTTAAATTGGATATATAGGGTTTCTGCAAATTATTTTAGTTAATTCCTTCGAAAAGAATGAAAATTCTATGTTAGACTGAATTTTTCTGGAAAAAAAACACATTTTTATTTAAAATTTGTAAAATTATTATTTAGTTTTCATCAGTGATGCCACTACTACAGTAGGTAATTGGTCAGGTAATATAAATTGAAAAGTTTATTTTTTCAATGCTTATATACATCACGTTCTTGACTAATTGTTAACGGCTATCGTTTTCTGCAAAAAACATGACTGGTTACCGACCTTTGGAATGGGAAAAGTTCTAAAACCGAGACAAGAAAGAAAGAAGTCTATTAGTCACCCCGTAAAAGAAAAATATTTGCTGGAATTTGCCTTATTTGCCATTTTTTTACATAATGAAACTCCAAAAGGGTAAAATCTGTACTGTAATATTAATTTTTCAATAAGCATTACTATTAATTATGACAATTCATACTAAAAAGAGTTATCCTGTTTATTTCTTTATCTAAGCGGTATATCGAAAAAGAACGAAAAATCCGACATTTAATTAATTTAACACGTAGCACTCTGGTTTTCGGCCATGTTAATCCAATATAGCGGCCAGTTTATAAAAAAAAACACAGAAAATTAGTCTCTGATCCAAAAATTGCGCTTTAGTTTTAGTGAATTTATTTTTAACTAAGTAAATATAATATAGAATATATAGGGTCGCGACATTCGGCCATATTGCTTTGACGTGTGATGACGTCACATCTTCCATTTTTCGGCCATGTTGTTCAGTGCCGGAGATATACAGTTTATTGTATTAATAGGACAACCGTTTACACAACAGTTTTTAATTCTTATTAAGTTGTAAATTCTTTCACTTTAAATAAAAAACATTTGGAAATACATCTTCCTCCACAAATATCACTTTAAAAACAATGCAAAATGAAATGCGCAAATTCTAGACACTACTGGATTGATCATCAGCTTTATTTTTACCAACTTTTCAACTTTTCTCCGTGCCCTTCCTTGCGTCCCCGACCTCGAACCGCCTAAAAGTTATACATGTGTCGCAACCCATTCCCAGTATAAATATAAACTAACCTTGGGTAATACTAAGATTCTTTCAGTTTTATATAATCAGCAGGAGATTAAAGCTTTACAAGGTATTTATTTCCTAATTGCGGTTGAAAATTTATTGGCGTATTCCTAAAAAATTTTCATGAAAAAAGTTTATATAAACATGGGTCCACAAATTTTTCGTTTTTAAAATACAGGGTATAAAACTTTTAAAAAACCTTAAAATTTTTAAAACTCGTTTTTTAGTAAAATTTGGTAGATTAAATATAGATGTTATTTAATTCAGTTTTTGTTATTGTCGTTACATAATTGCTATAGGAATGTTATAACACTTAATTTTTAAAAGAAAAAAATGTCCTAATATTTCTTGTATGGTCCAGGAATATGCAGTTTAGAGGATTGTCTTATTTTTTCTGGAAAACTAAGCAAGTAACATTAAAATATTAAAAAACAAAAAAAGGTGTTCTTTTAGGTGTTTTCTTTAAAAAAAATATAAAAGTTGCTACAAATTCAGTGGCGTACATTTTTTGTCAGTAATATTAGCTGAGATGCGTCCTACGCCGTCAGTGGTCTCACAAATTAAAATTAATTTAGAGCTTAATTAACTTTTTTATTGCAACAAGTACTACAACTAAATTTTATTAAAATCGGATAACGCATATTTAGAATATTATTAAAAACACCCTGTATCCTATAAACAAAGCATTTCCAGACCTATGTTTATATAACTTTTTTATATAAAATTAGCTATGAATACGCCATTTAATTTTCTCACCGCAATTAAAAAACACCCTTTATATTGTCTATTGCAGTTCCTTACAAAGAATCACGTAGTGCCTCACTTATGCACCTCTATACGGTTCAACTTGAGAAGCCTCGACGTTTCCACTTTGTTTATGCCTTTATTTCTAGATTTATGGACAGTGTACTTGTTGCCTGCGAAGGTATTTTCTTCTCATTCTAATCTTTAAGTCCTTTAGCATTCGTGTCCAAAAATGTAGCAAAATGTGCAATGTAGGAAAAAAGGATGAGAAGGTGGTTAAATAATAATGTAGCCATTTACCATAAACATTAATTGACCCAATCAATTCTTTTATGCTACTTCGGGTTTACTTGAAAATAAAAAGTACTTTTTTTAAATGATATCATCTGTATATTTTATTTTAGTGCATCATATACTAAACAACAGCAACTCGTGTGTCATTTTTGGAATTTTTGCCTTAATATTTAATATCTTTTTAAGCAACATAAATCAAAAATATACAATGCTTAAAAAACTGCATGCTAGAAAAATACCATAATCAAAAAAATATATATATTAATTACATACTTGTAAATAAGAAAAATAAATTTTAATTGAATAAATTAAGATGCATAATAAAAAAATGCACCCAATTTTAAAATGTCTTGAAATATTTTATGTTTTTAATTAACTTCACAATTTTAAGTTTTTAAAATTTTAATTTAGAGTAGTGTGACTATTTTTGCTTTTTGGACAGTTTTGGTTACTTTTTTCATTAAACTTTTGATGTTTTATCATTAAATTCTTACTTAATAAAAAATGTTACTATAAAGTTTGTATCAATCCACTTCTGATTTTAATCTTAACAACAATAAAAACAACGGTCAATTTTTATAGACCCAATAATTACAACATTATCTTTAGGCGGTGCTTCAAGATAAACAAGCGATAAACTACAAACGAGAATAAGAAAGGAAAATAAAACAACTAGTAATGGTATGTCTTTAGGGTAAGTTTCTACACCTACGAAACTCATTTGACTTTCTTCCTATAGGCTAAACAAAATTTAGCTACCATAGTGATTAATGTGTTTATAGGAACATTTGAGCCTTAGGTATTTATATATTTATATGTTAGTAAGGTTATATACGATAAGATTTTGTACAAACTAAAGATTTCTGTGCTAAACTGTACCAATAGATAATAATTAGACATTAGGATATAAGATCGGCTAGAGGCCTAGAGCCATAATTTTACTAAAAGAGATGATGTTAGCTCATCAAGAGATTTTTAATTATGAAATAAACCCTTTAAACTCACTGTCCACATTAAAATAAAATAAAAAATTTAAAATATTTTAATACATGATATTTCATTTAAAAGAATAAAGTTGCTTTATATTAAAAAATTGTCCATTTTGTTTTATGTTAACGAAATATCACCATCAAATGGGGAAGATATAATAAAAAATCCGTGGCTTTTTGCAAAAACCGCATCTTGATAACTTTATTTGTTTTAAAGTTTTTACGATCAAAATAGGTCAAAATATAGTCGGTCAGCCTGTATAGTATTAGTATTATACTAGATTAAATCCCGTCAAATTCGATGGGTTTTAGACAGTTATTAGTAATTTAAATTAAACTCCTCTATCAAATGCTTTTTAAACTCTCCTAGTGCAGTATGACATTTGCTTGTCATATTTGCTTAATGCTGTTACCATTTTACTAGAGAAATTGTTTTTATTATATATATAATTAGAAGAAAGAAAGAAACGCAACAACAAAATTACGACATAAAACGCATTAAGTCAGCCGGTGAGGCAAATAACCTTGGCAGCGGTATTAATAACCTATAAAATTAATTGTGTTACGTCAACCGGTCGTCTACCAATGATATATTAAACACGCAACTTGCAACGTGCCACATAAGGTAAATACGGCGCATTTACATTTACCACATAAAACCTTTAAGACTACAGTAAATAGCACAGAAACCTGTAATATGATTGGTTTCAAGCACCAAAGACGGTGATGCAAAACTGTTGGTCATGGTTGGTTCTGGTCGGTTAAATATTTTTCTTTAATTCCTAAATAAAGCAGAATTAACCATGACTCACCCCAATGTGACAGTTTTGCATGACCGTCTATAGCGCTTTAAACCTAAAATTACACGTGCTTGTGATTTTTACTCTAGTCTGTCTAAAGTTCAATCTAGTTTAAGTTAAAAACAAAAAGGGTTTTTAATTGTGTTTCATTCACGACGAGTATCAAAAATATTTGATATTGTTGTATAAAAAAATAGAGAAGTTAAATATCGATATTTCAGTTTCAATATATCGATATTTGGAAATAATCGATATGTCGTTGCCATTCCTATCGATATTGCATTTTGTTTTTTAGTTTTTAAAGAAGAAAACATTTAAAAAAGTAGTTATACGACGCCTCAGCAACCAGAGGATCATTAAAAAAGAAGACCATGTAAATTGTTACAGCAGAAGTCTCTATTGAAGTGCCTGAAAATTATGTTTTTGCGTTTTAAATATATAGATTATAATAATTTCGCAACATCAAAAAATATATATTGGCAATGATATTGTTTTTAAATCTCAATATGGCATAAAATAAACTACAAATAACCACCACAATTTTGACTGGCACTGGCTAAACGACGGCCGGCGGTATTGCTTAATAATTAGAAGAAAATCGCCACCCGGCGGTTTTATTCATTTAAGTATTAGAAAGCCACCGAGAATATAAATTAATTTGCTATGACCGACGGTTTTTACCTGATTTATCGGTGGTTACTGCAATCCGGCGGCTATGCTTATAGAAATTAATAAAAACCGCCAAATTATAGGTCACCTAATTCTAACTGCCTTTTCACATTAGTGGAAGACGGAAATTCGGGCGACGCACCGACGCGACGGTATCGAAGTGTATGGAGTCTTATGAGACCTTTCACACGTACAGCCGAGTTTCCGCGTTCCTTAACGCTAATGTGAAAGGCAGTAATAGTTATTGATTTTTCTGTGCCGTAGGCGTTTAGTTTTCTTGTAGATTTATTGTAACATGTTATATTTTAAATTAATAAATACACAAATATGAAACTGGAAGACGTTTGACAGCTTTGAAGATTTTGTTAAAGCTCAAAAAATGTCTGTCGTACCCTGCATATTCTAGAAGATAATATAATTTTGATGACAAATACGTATATCAAAGACTCAATACAACAAAACAATATTTATATTTGTTTTATATGATTTAAAATAATCTCGGGGGTAAGTAAGTAGGTAAAACAGATAGAAAATAAAACTTCACACACAACATGGTCTAATAAAATAAACTTTTATTTATCATATTTATTGTCTTTCTTTGTTTTGAACTTAAACCAATTAGGGTAATAAGTCGACCTTTTGTCTACCTGATTTCTTTATGGCTAATGGTAATTAATTATCTCTTATATAATTATTATCTGTTATATTATTACCTGTAAGGGCCATTTTCTTGTCTTGGACTTTAGCCACAACTATCTTTACCTTGTAATTTTATTTCCTTTTTCTGCAGATTCCACCTTAAATGCTTTGATTGGTAATACTTCAGTTTTATTTTTCTTGTAACTACCTATTAAGAGCTTTGACAATATATTCGTAGGTAGCAAACGTGTTTCCCAGTTTCATTTTTGTTTATTGATCAATAAAAAAATATAACATTTAACAATAAAACCACAAGAAAACTTAACGCCTACGTCACAGCAAAATAAATAATATTTATTAAGGTTACGCTAACTACTTTTCGGCGGTTTTTAGTAGTTTTTTTAAGCATGGTCACCAAACGGCGGCATCTACCTATAAAATAAGTAAAAACCGCCGGTAATAACTAGCTAATTAGGATTTTCGGAGGCTTTCATATCCCTAAATCCCTGTTTATGACAAACTGAATGACTGAATAATGCCGCCGGCGGTTGTTTAGGCCAATGCCATTTTGGGTTAATCTTATTTGTTGTTGGTTTAAAAAAATGATATTATTCTTATTCGTCAACCTGTACTACTACTAGAAAGTTAAGAGTTTTTTTTTCATATTTAATCCTTTATCGGTAAAAGAAATATTCATATATTATATCACAAGACCTATTAAGTTAATCGATTAAACTACCGAACAATATATTGAGCAAGACTTTTCTTGAAAAATAGCTGAATGTACAATAATTTAATAAAAACTTGAGACCCCGCAGCTGTCAAGGGTATTTATTTTAAAATCAAAAACTCGTTACGTCTAGAGTTTTTTTTTGTTGTCCATGAAACTATTTGAGAAGCCAATCTTGCAAAAAATATTTGGATGGTCTAATCGATTTTAATTTGTAGCTCGAGTGGTATACGGCTGGATTAGTTCCTAAAAACCTACAATAAGGCCAAAAACACAAAATTTTACTGATAATAAAGTTTGTTTTACTGTTATTTCTTTCAATTTTGACAACCAGTTTGGATCACAGAAATTTATTTTCATTTTTTTAAATTTTATTATTAATTTATTATTTCATATTTACAGTACATGTGGTTTAATAACTTACGTAATCACCAAGCTCTGACAAATTTATCAGAGCTTGGTGAGTACGGCTGTTATCTAAACAAAATATATTCAAAAATGGTGGTTTCTGATTGCTTTATTTTTTAATAAGGAAAATAATCGTATATAATATCATAAGAGAAAAACCTTTGTCGGCAAAATATTTTGATTCTATGAAAGGTTGTTGCCTTGACAATTTCGTGAATGACATTTTCCATAATAACACGAGCCAAAAGCGAGTGGTATTAATTAAATCTCATAAACGAAATTACCAAAAAGCAACAAACTTAATTAAAACAAAAGAAATATTTTGCCTAAAATGTTTTTCTCGAATGATGTCGACAAGACTTTTCACGAGCAAAACAAGCCAAACTTCAGACTTTAAATAAAAGTGATGGTATTATTAATTATATTAAGTTAGAATAATATTTTATTACAATTTATATTAAATGTACAGTTATTATAATTAACAATAGTTTGTCCATTCTTTTCAATCAAAGCCTGGTTTTGGGTTTGGTTAACCTGCAGGGATTGAGACGTGGAACTTTATTACGAAAGTAGATTTCTTGAGCTTATAATTTGCTTCTTCAAAAACTCAGAAAACTGGATTTTTTTATGTTTGTGTATTAGGCGGAATATTTTTACATACTGCTTTTTTAATCTCTGACTCACACTGGCTTTCAAATCTCGCACTTTAATTAAAAAGATTCATATTTTATTTTTTAAAATTGGCGACACTTGTCACACTGACAATGGCTTTGTGACCTCTTTTACTTTAACCTAACTAAGTTTTGCTGCTAAAATACCATTATGTTGGTTTTATCAAGGTAGGAGGAGGTAGAAGTTTTGCCAGTAGAAAACAGGAGGTTGCTATGCCATTTTGCCAGTATAAAACACTCTAGTGAATAAGTCAATCTAAAATTAGTTTAAGCCCAAGTGGTAAAAACTTTTAAATCCCCAAAAGGTTGCGGCACTAATTGAATAAATATTTTTATTACTATTATCATTTTTTTTATAAAATAGATTGCCAATTTACTAACTAACTAAATTCTTAACATAACTATTCCTATTTAAAACTTTATTTTATACTTGGCGCGAAATTGCTTAAATATTGCAATTTAATAAAAGTGAAAATCTTATTGTCCTAACAAGTGTTGTTTCCAAATCACTAAATTCAGATGAAAATGATATAAAAAGTACTTTGCAAAATATGTAATTAAGCAAGGTAATAAAAGTGAAAATAATATTATCTGTGCAAGTATTTTTTAAAATATCTGCGGCAAACAACATCGATACATACAACATGTTAAAAGATTGTGATAATTGGCTTTTTCTTGACCTACTTCATATTTTACCTGCACGCTTAATTTTTAAATAAGGTAGTTATTCACTTTTAAACAAAAAAGCAATACATTTAAATAATTTAACAAACCTTTGGGTAATATCAAAGAAGACATCTTTAACATGTTAAAACCTACAAATTCTATTGCTGCAACTAACTAATTAATTTTATGTTGTCACGGGCTTTAAAAAAATTAATGTCTTATTTATAAAAATGTATAATTTTAATTTAATTTGATAAGTTATTACGTTGCCTATTGCATTCCGGGCTGTAAAACGAATTACCTTAGTTGTATTTAAACAGAGGGTTATCAAACACCATTTTGTTTTCCAAAAGACGATAAAATTAGAAAAGCCTGGGTGCGTGCTATTTACAAACAAAAACGGGTAGCAGGTTCCACAATCTAGAAACTCTAGGGATAAAAGAACGAACAAAGTGAGAAGTTCGGGACCTGTCCAATTGGACCGGATCTTTGAGATTTCCTAAATTAAAGCATTATGCGATACCTGGGCTATTTGAAAACTAAAAGTGCCCTAAGAGACTCTGGATGAAGAAAAAAAATCATAAAATCTTATGAACAGGAACATCGCATTAAAAGCTTTCTTTAAAATAATTTTTTCTGATATTTATAGTTTTAAAGCGGAAATTAAAGGACCTCTTTGTATTTTTTCTAACAACAAATGTAAGTGTTGTACAGAAGCAAAAAAACTTTATCAAAAAGCTACTACTATTTTAAGCAATATAGTTTTAGGAAAATAAACCAAAAATATAAATATCTTAGTGTAACTAAAAACTAAGTCAAAAAGCAATGCCAATATTTTATTAGACTTACCTAAAAAAGATGTAAAATAAGGAACCTTTTTACTGTTACCGAATAAGTGTTTATAGGTAAACAGACTAATATATTTTACGGACAAATAATAATTAACTAAGAGTATTTTTTGTAAATATTTTATTTTATTAATAATGGTGTGTAAAAGTGCACCAAAAATAATAGCTCACCACAACCAATATCCAAAGGACTACACTATGGCTTCTGGAAGTCAATTCTCAAATCTCCACTAAAAATTTCGCAATCGACAAATGTCGCATTTAAATCTCGATTATACCTCTTGTTACCGATTCTTGAGTGTTATGTGACTTTTAATCTCAAATTCGAAATTTTGTCGAAAGGTAAAAGAGTAAATGTGAATAAGTGAATGGTAAAATAGATTTTAAAAGAGAATCCAGAGAACCTAACCAAAAAAATACAATTTACACAATCGCATTTGTTTACATTTGTATATTTGAATATTATTTGATTTAATTATTATAATTTATTAAAAGAAAATGCCTTATTTTGTTCAGTTGGTTTACTAATGATTTAAGAAACAAAAGAGAACACTACAGATTTTTATGTGAATTAAACAAACAGTATGGAGGTAATGAACTACAAAAAATAAAAACAAGTACAGATCTGAATATAAAAGTGCAATAATAAGGACTAAAAAACATATAATGATAGGTTAATAAGCACATCAAACTGCCCCTCAAAGACTATGTGGCAGATTATTAATAATCACACTAAAAAGAAACAAAGCGTGACAAAATGCACTCTTGTGCCGGATGAAACAAATGATTATTTTGTTAATATAACCTCAGATCTCTTAAAAAATCTTAAAACTAATAATAATCATAAACATCTAATTACTTCTGGAATTTCAAAGCCAAAAAAATATTTTCATTTAGAGAATTAACTTACATAGAAGTAAGGGACATTATAAAGAATCTAAAAAATAAAAACACCAAAGACTTACGGGGTCTCAATGTCCCGCTGATTAAAAAAGCGTCGGAGAGATAATTCTATACCCTCTTACTAAAATAATAAATTACTGCTTACAACGAGTCAGTTTTTCCAAAAATATTGAAGGAGACACTGGTTATTCCAATTTATAAGAACAAAGGTAACGCTTGTGATGTTTCAAATTACAGGCCGATCTCAAAACTACCAGTATTCTCAAAAATCTTTGAAAAATGCATGGCTAATCAAATTCTCTCTTTCTTTGAGGAGAATGGCTTGTTTTCCATCTGCCAACATGGCTTTCGTAAAGGTCATAATACAATGTCAGCCATTCTTGAATTTGTAATTTATATTTTGGAAGGTTATGAAAACAAAGAGTTTACTAGTGCTTCCTTCTGCGACCTGTCTAAGGCATTCGATTGTGTATCCCACCAATTTTTAATAGAGAAAATAAAGGGCTATAAGACCGCAGTCCCTCAGGGTTCAATCCTGGGGCCCCTTTTATTTCTGATTTTTATTAACAACCTACCAGCTTGCTGTCCGGGTGATTTTACCCTGTATGCTGATGACACCACCATCTCCCTCAGGGACACGAACCTGAACAATCTAAACCTAAGAATGGGGGAGGCACAGTCGAATGCTCAGGACTGGTTTACAGCTAATCAGTTGATCTTAAACCCCTCAAAAACTCAGACACTTTTGATGACTCTTAGAAATAATGAAGAACAGGATCCAGTAAAATTTCTGGGGGTATCATTGGATCCTAAGCTGCAGTGGGATGCGCACCTTGAGGCCCTTGCAAAAAAATTAAACACTGGGATCTTCATGCTTCGGAACTTAGCGATGAATGTTTCTCGTGCTGCCTTACGCGATGCATACGTATGCTATTTGTCACGCACATCTAAACTATGCCACATTGGTGGTCGAGCATCGGATGCCACGAGAATTTTTGCCCTCCAGAGAAGAGCCGTGAGAATAATAGCGGGACTGGGTTATCGGGAATATTGTGCACATGCTTTTAAAAGCCTGGACATCTTAACGGTGCCATGCGTTTATATTTATCAGAGTCTGATCTATATTAGAAATAATATGTCAGTCTTTGAAAGGAATTCTGACATTCACGAGCACGATACCCGCAGTAGATTAGACTTGCGAGTCCCTTATTGCAGGCTTGAAAAGAGTCAAAGAGGCCCGAACTATAATGCAGTTAAGTTTTATAATAAAGTTCCTTCGGTTATTAGGTTATTACTGATAAACACGTTTAAAGCTAGAATCAGGAAATTCTTAGCTAAAAAAAAGCTCTTTATTGTAATTATTATTTTACATTCTTAACCTGCGATTTTATGTTTCCTTGAAAAAATATATAATATAAAATATATATTTCTTTACAGATATACACTATTTCAAAAAAGAACACCTTTTAGAATTATGGTTACAGGAAAGCGATAGAGACGAAAAGTTTTTAAAAACCAGTCCAGTCCAGTCCAGTCCAGTATAGTTCCTCCACTTACGGTTCCCAACAGAGAAACTCGTGGTTCCGCGCGTATGCATCCCTATACGATCCAACTGGACAGGCCCCGAACTTCACTTTGTTCGTTCTTTTATCCCTAGAGTTTCTAGGTTGTGGAACCTGCTGCCCGCGGAGGTCTTTCCTTCCCCCAAATCTTCAAGTATTTAAGTCCCGTGTCAACAAACTCCCTCTTACCTCGCTTAAGACACCCACGGTACGTTAGTATTTAGGCTTTTAGCCTTCGTGGTTTGTCCAAAGATAAAAAAAAAAGTTAATTATGTTTAACTAGAGATTGTAAGAAACATTTATTAATCTATTAAACCAGATATTAAAGAAAAAAAATCGCCTTTGCCTTAATTTTGAAAAAAGATGGTGCCAAGCAGCACGAACCAAGGAATATTTTTAAAATAAAAATTCTGTCTGGTGGAACACCAGTTAATTATTAAATTTAATCCACCTTCACCTAACACATCTTCTAGTCGACTCAGCCTCCCATTTCATAAACAATCTAAAAGATCCAGGTAAGCAACACAGTTATCTTTTAAAGAATATAGGCGCCGCGCCGCGCGGCATGGATAACACTAGTTTAAAGTCAAATTTAAGCAAGCAGCAATACCACAAAATTCGATATGGTGCTATTTCAAAAACCTGTAATATTTATCCTGATTATAAGTACGTATGGGAATGCAAATAAACATGTAGGCCATCTGGTAATGCCTTTACATTCCATAAGGTAGAAGTCTCGCTAAATAATCTTTTTGAATATACAAAAAGATGTTTAGTAGTTTTACAAGAAGACCTAATTATTCAATATATGGAGATTTTAGCGACTAAAACAATGAATGCTAAAATTATATTTAGCTACCGATTTAATGAACGTATCGGTCAGTCGGCATACAAGCAAAGATTTACCTCTTCTGGTTCTTTTTCCGATTCTTATTTATTTGCAACAACATGTATACATCTTCGTTTGCGGTCACAAGATGATGGCACCATTTAATGGAACAACAGAACTACGCAATCAATCCGCATCTACGGGACACTTAAGCTAGAATATATTAAAGAATCCCCGGAACATTAGACTTACAAATTAAGGAATTAAAAGTATAAAAATTCTCCTTCCAAGCGACAAAATAATTAATATAAAATTTACTCTATTTATGACACCAGTCTATGATAAAGTACTTAATACTTTGACAGGAACGAAGTCAAGCCAAAATTGTCCTATATGCGGTGATACTCCCAGAACAATTATACAAGTTGACAATTTGAAAACAAATCTATGATTTGAAACCGAATTCTTTGCAACATGGAATAAGCCCATTTACACTGTTGGATCCGGTTATTTAAATGAATTTTACATACAGGTTGGCCAAATTGTACGGAAAAATCAAATATTTCTGTTGTTTATTGAGACATGACAAAAAGGTTTTTATTAAAGTTGTAGGGTTTTTAAAAATACATCTCCTAAAAATATTTTTATGTATACAGAGTGTCCCAAAAAAGTTATGACTACGAAGTTAGCTTTTTTTTAAATCGTAACTCCTATTTTGTGTACAGAATCGTATTCAGCATAAACATTTGCTTAGAATACGTTATTTTATTTTGGCTTCTTTGGCGATGTTGTCACGCTATTTATAATTTACTGAAAATTACGTAAAAACAGGATACCATAAAATTACGTAAAAAAGAAAACACTTAGTTATTAATAATACTTAGCTAGGTGTTTAAAATAACTAAGGACCACAGAATACATGTCTGTAAAAAAATGTTGATAATCCAAAACCAAACGGATTTGAAATTAATAATGACAAAAATACCGCCGAAGAGCCTTTAATGATCTTAAACTATTTTCTGAAATCACCGATGTTAGAGGAGAGCTAATTAAACATTTTAGAATAATTCTAATAATCCCAGTCCTGCCAGTATTCACTAAATACACAAAATGTTAAGGATTTTTGTCACAGACTGGCCACATGTACCTATATGTCTAATTATTCTTGGTACTCTATGCTCGCTACAATACATAAAGTTCTGATCCATATTAAAAATTATTTCTACTTGTTCGATGTTTTAATAAAGTAGGATCTAAAGCCAAAAATAAATTGTAATAAGACGATCAAAAGTTTTATGCAAGGAAAATAAGTAGGCAAAGTAATCTTAAAGATATTTTCAACAGAGCCATGGACACATTAGATCCTATTTTTTCAACTATAAATTTTTAGAAGCGACTAAACTGCCAGCCAAAATTACAGTTTCCAGCAGAAGCAATTTCTATCTTTTAAAAACCTAATCCAAGTGTGTTCCCTATAGAACCAGAAGAAAATAATGACTCAGATAACGGAGTACTTATAGGTTTTTAAATTAAAAGCATTTATTAATGTTGGTCAAAAAGTCCAGAAACCACAGTGATCTATTTTACTTAAAAAATTGGTAAGTTCATTAAAAAATATTGTTTATATACCTACATATTTCAAAATGCATTTACTTAAGGTTTTAGGGTAACTAGTGTAAAACTTAAAATAAAGCTTCTGTTATCTTAAAGTGAAACTTATGTAATGCAACCTAAACTTTAAATATGTCACTTTTAAGTTATTTCAAGTTTTGCAAATATATATAAATAATTAATATTTTACTATATTTATAAAGTAACATTGACCTCTTTGTCAAAATAAATTAAGAGTAGCAAAAAAATCCATAAAACCTTCTATTTTTAAATCATTCACTGTTCAGTTCAAGACATTAAAATTTAAAGTTTTGTCGCAATTGTTAACATAGTTATGTTCCCTAAATAAAAAGGTATAAAAGAACGACACGTGTTTTTATACGAGGTGTTACAGGGTTAGGTAATATTAGGTATACTTGTCACCCGACAACTTAGGAAAAATTAGACTATTTCAGTACAGTGTTTTGCCTAACAAAATGTAATAGCAACTCCCTGTTTTTTACTGATTATTGACCTTATTGTGAAATAGACAAATTAGATACCCCTATTTTTTAAAATGTATGGATAAGTGATTAAATCACACGTACAGTTTAACAGTAAATGAATTAATTTTTGTAATCTAAACTGCTTGTCAAAATTGATAGAAAATACCAAATTTTATTATCAGTAATTCTTTGTAGTTGGCTTTAGAGCGGCTTTCACAATGTCACGTTAAGAAACAAAGTTAAATTGTTATGTGGTAGTAGTCCTAACTAAATTTTAAAAAGCTATTAAATGCATTTTTACCTAAATTTACCAAATATGGTTTGCTTCTAGGATTATAGGAGTCTACTAACTTAAGAATTGACCCGATATTGTAAAAGCCGCTCTTAATGTAAGTTTTTAGAAAATAATCTAGCCGTATAACACTTGACATTGAAATTAACGAAGCCATTCAAATATTTTCCACAAGATTTGCTTAGTAAATAATTAATAATTTCATTGGCAATAAATGAAAAAAACCTCGACCGCTTTGCAGTCTATGTTTTTATTAAATTATTGTACATTTTACTTGTAGCAATCATAACGATGACATTTGTATGTACTTTAAAGTTAAATACATAAAAATGACAATATCTCGATTGGGATGTAAGAACCGCGATTTTAAGGCTTCTAAGAGGTTATTTTCCCGGCGTTAAACTAGAAAAAAAAACTTTTTGGGCACAAAATGAGTTTTAAAACTTGGAAATACATAAAACTCTTCTGTTGTGATTGCTAAGTCTAAAAAACTATTTTCCGGGCCCTAGGGGTCATTTTCCCGGTTTTAAACTGATAAATTTAATAGGCAATAAACTTTTAGCTCAAAAGTAAAAGGTCCAGAATTCAAGTGTATATAAAAATATCACTTTTGTGATTGCTACGTCTGAAACATGATTTTCCGGCCCCTAATGGGTCATTTTTTCGACCCAAAGAGGAAATTTCAGTTAGCAGCAGACATGTCGAGCACACATTCTCCTTTGAATTCAGAATGCAACCTCGACACCGCTTTATCCCGGAAACCGTATTTTAGGGCCTATGGAGGCCCCTGGGGCCAATTCCAGACGTGCAGGGCCATTTCTAAGTTCTAATTCGGATTTAGCGTCGAAAGATATATGGGAATACATATGATTGACTGATTCTTGTGAATAAACTTTTTTTTTGTAGGGCTGTGTTATCTGCTGCTGATGCTTTTGCTGATGCTGCTAATGTATTACCGCTAAAAAAAAGTACTGCATTGCATTAACGTTCCTGTTGTCTGTTGTTTGTTTAAAAAAAACTAAATGCACCATGACTCAAAAGAAATTGTAATGTAATGCCAGTTACTTTAATAATAATTTAATTTTGAGTGGCTAATTATTTTTTTTATCTACCTTAATAAAACATTAAATTTGAAACCTTTAGTCTAACCAATATTTAATTTTAATGTATAAACGCAAACAACAAAAAAAAATTCTGGTGCATGTTTGGAAAACTATAAATTACGACACAAAAACGGTACAAACTAACCAACCTTAAGATAAGAATTTAAACAATCACGTATCATAGTGTTTACCGCAATAAAGTCTTTTACAAAAGGCTTTCCCATGGAATCACGATCCATATCGCCAGCAAGAAGTTCGTTATACTACTTTATGCATATATATAGCTAATGTCACATTGTTATAGTGGCAAAAACCCCAGATTTTAATCGAGCTTTTGCAAGTTTATGCGTATAAAATTGGAAAATTTATTGTTTTGCAATTTTTTTTATGTAGGTTAATCACCTAAATTTATACAAAACAGATAAAAGATGTAATATAATATTTTTTTTTACTTTTTTAAAAGGTTGGATATATGTTTTTAAACATAGGGTATCAATCAATAATATAGAATACGGACTAAGATTCTGCATTAAATATATTGTTTTTTATTTAATAAAGGTGATACAGGTTATTACCTGATACTTCATAGTCACTAAAATTTTGTATTTGTTAGTCAATTTTATATTAGTTTTTCATAATAAACTATTTTTTAGATGAAAAACTACAGATAGTAGTGCTGTATTACAAGTGTCAGGAAAATGTCAGTGAAGCAAAAAGAAGATTATGAAAAAATTAAATAAAATTTACTAATAGGTAAAAACTTGAATGATTTTGAAGTATCAGGTACCACCTGCGTTACCTGCATTTTATATTAATATATTTATATGTATAATTATAAGCCGAGAATGGGACTGTTGAAGTCGTTAATAGCTAAAACACAGCTGATGATATGCAAAATAGTACCCTGATTAATTATGATTATTACAATTATCATATTTTTTGAGCTAAAATACATAAATATGACTAGTTGCAAATTAAAGTGGTTTTTTAATAAAGACATAACAATATCGTTATTTTTATTTTTTTAAATTTGTATTTGCATAATTTTTTCCTACAACATCTTTTAACAAAATTAAGTAAAAAATATAGACATTATACGAAAACTCAAGTTTAAAAAGAAAATGACAAATTGGCCACGATCTAAAAGAACCAAGTCTAAATTTAATATCACTTTGTAAGTTTTTTCTATCCAGTCACTAAAAAAATCTAAATAATTAATCGCAAAATTTCTTTAACAAATTTGTTTAAATTAAAAAAATAAAAATTAATCAACATAATTTGACTTAATTGTGTCAGAACTGATTTAACAGCGCTTAGTATACTTAGAAAATGAAAATTTATTGCCTTTCTACGTAAATCCTAGTACGGTAGTATGTAAAGTATTTCATGCAAAGCAATAAATTATGAATCTATGGGTCAATTACTTGAACTTGGTAACGTTTATCTTTTACGTACACGTGAAGGAATTAGGATTGGTTAGGATTGGTTTAAAAAGTTACTAACGACCAGTTTAACATAATATTAAAACGAAATCATATTACAGTGTCTATTTAAATAACGGACAGTCATTTTATAAACCTAACAAAACACATTAAATCCTCAGTCGTTTATTGGAGGTATCAATAGTGCTGGTTTTTGGCTTTTAATTTTTTAGTTTTGTATTGTAAATCTCATAACTTCAGTATTTGTTGTTATAAATTATTAGGTATACTAGGTGCCGGGTTATATAATGTCCCCCGTTTGGTTATATAAGACATATTATAATTCCATTGCATTTTATATACTGGTTAAGCAAACAGGTATTGGGATATCGGCCAGTAAAGCAACAAAAAAGGATGTATGTGACTAATCCAATCAGAAATGCTTTCATGCAGGTATTAACGTTAGATTGTCTCTTTTCCTCACATTGCCTATGTGTTAAGTTATTTAGCTGATTCCGCATAATTCCATTGCACAATTTATAGCAAATTTGTTCGCAGATTTTTAAACTGCTTACAGTTGCAATAATACTCTAAAAGTACCTAATTATAATGTTCAAAATAAATGTGATCTGGTGTTTAAAAATATAAATACGTTCGAGGTTTTTAATGAAATCGGGGATTTTTCAAAAAGTACCAATTGCAGCTGCTCTGCTCAATCTCATATACAGTGTGTCTACGTATTATGGCGTCATATGACAAACATTTAATCTAAGCTAAATAATTGTCCGATACTTAACACCACTAAATGCAATTTAATACGCTTTTACAGAAACCGATTATAAATTTATACTTTTTATAATATAAGGAGGCAAAACCGTTTCTCTATCTAATGGTAGAATCTCGCTAGTTTAAAATATAATGCAATTTCTTTTCGGGATCATTATTCGATGATTGTTCCAAGGCATTGGAATATTGGGTTTCGTTTTCAGACTGGCCACCAAGTCTTCTCTTTAAAATCTCTTTATTATTGATCTGTAAGATCTAGTTTAGAGTGGAAGTAAGCCTCCACAGTATGGTAATCATATTATCATGTTTATGAAAAAACACTGAAAAAGTTCAAAATAAATTTCTAAGGTTTTATCAATATCGGTAAGCAAATGATCAAAACCATGCACCTTTTAACATCATACCAAAAAAAACTAGTTAATGATCTATCTTTTATGTATAAATGATTAAACGGTTCTATTGACTGTCCGATTATAAAGCTTTTTTAAAGCAAATTTGTATAAAAGTACCTGATCGCTTGTTAAAAAGAATAAAATTTTTGACACAAAAACAAACACCTTAAAATTTCGAAATGATCATTTATCTCGTAACCCTTTTAGAAGTTTGCTAAATAGGTTTAAAAATAGTAACTGATGTAAAAGTGCGTAAAGTCATATTTTTTTACGAATGGAAAGTTTGACAGCACAAGCCCTTAGGCGAGTGTAGTAATCCCATCAGCAGAAAAGACACTTTATGTATGTGTGGCAACTATATTTATTTATCCAAAAACGTAAATGTTTTCCGAAACGGTATTATTATTCTTTTAATTTCTATGTCATTTAAACTTAGGAATGCTGTTAATTTTTAATACACCTATATTTTTTTAAATTTATTTGCAAATTTTAAATCTGAACTTTATACACTGAACATACATATGAACACAACATATGAACTAAAATAAATCATGACAAAATCAAAGGTAACCTGACAGTTAATATGGTTTTTACTGTTTCATTGTCTAAATTCATATTTAAATAAATTGTAGCAGGCATTGAAACAAAACAGTAATACATAGTCTAAATAAGCGTCAAAAAGTTAAACTCTTTATGTAGTGTAATAAAATGGAGTACCTTATCTTCATGCTAACGTTAACAAAAAGATTAGTTGGGAAAAAATATATATTAATAAACAACTTTATTACTACATGTTTTATGCTTGCATTGTTAAAATTTAATTTTTTTCGTTTATTAAATAAACAAATTATTATAGTCCTAACACGGACCAAAGACGTTTTTTAGCAAATGTAATAATTTTTTTATTTTAAATTGTACATTAGAGACAATCATCAAAATGTTCTTCTAATCGAACATAGGCATAAACACCTCACATATCGGAAACATAAGGTACTTAGTCAAATAGATTTATTGCTTACACTAGGTATGTACATGTACAAGTTATATTGGCAATGAAGAAAGTTAATTTGCATTTAAAAGAATTAGTTTCCTTACCAAGTATCTGAAAAGTATGTAACCTCAAACTGTTACGCGTAAAGTGAGATATTAAAGGATGTGGGTAAGCACTATCTGATCTTGAAACGGTTTATATCAAATTGACTTTGCAATAAAATAAATGACAGTGGATGAGAATGCAATTGCCATGTTAGAATAAATAATTGGCTCTTTGGAAGGTTCTACCTGGTGATGCATCGCCGGGTGGGACATAGGAAATCCCATGTAATTTTTAATGGGGTCAATTATTGGCTCCCTAATTATTTTAGAGAAAAATTCTATTGAAGTTTATTGAAGAGCATGCAAATCTACGTCCATGGTAAATACTTTAGATTTTTCGGCTAACCCGTTTGCTAGTTAGATGCTAATATATTTTTAAAAATTGTTACATTATTATCGCCTTATATTTATGAACAACAATACAATACCAGTTAGCATGACATAACGTTGTCATTTTGAAATTTAGTGCTTTATTATTATCAAAAAATTAAAATGACAACGTAATGTCACGCTAAATGGTATTTTTATTGTTGTTCATTAATATGAGGCGATAATAATGTAACAATTTTTAAAAATATATTAGCATCTAACTAGCAAACGGGTTAACCGAAAAATCTAAGTTTTTACCTTGGACGTAGATTTGCATGCTCTTCAATAAACTTTTATACAATTTTACTCTAAAATAATTAGGGAGCCAATAACTGACCCCATTAAAAATTACATGGGATTTCCTATGTCTCGCCTTGCGATGCATCACCCGGTATATTGTCGTGGCGCATTTATTAAATTTATAAAAGTTTCTTGATAACCTCCTTTTTAAAGGAGAAATTGACATAAATAATCTTTGTGTTAAAATGTCAACCCTATTATATTTTGGCACAATTTTATCCTAAAAAATAATAATATACCAACAATCCCTAAACGACTTTTTTAAACCTTACCTATAAGTTTTTTTAATAATTGTTAGCTTTACAAGCTAACATACTGCAAAAATTCGTTGAGGTTATCACAAAAACATTTTTTCGTAGAAAATTTATAAAATTGACTCGTTGTTAACAATAAACTACTTACTGTATGTACTGAACATTATTAAAGCTTAAGGAAATAAACATTTATTTAAGGAGTACTATAAGACCGACAAGGCTAAATAGCCAAGCAATATTAAATATAAAAAAATAATTTTCCCAAAAATATTTTTCTTCATATAATCGATTAGTCTGCTTTCCATTAGGATATAGATCTTAAGTTAACGTTTATGACAATACATTTAACTTTACTACCTCCGTAATTCATTTTATTTTGCTTATATATAAAAAAATACACCTTTAAAACTATGCTGTATTTTTAAAAAAGTTTAGTTTTCATTTAAATCATGGTTTATATTAATTATTTAAGGTGTTGAAAACTAGAGGTGATCATCGCACTTATCTAAAAGAGTGATTTTACATGTATTTTAATAGTATGAAATCTATTGATCAAGTATGAACTAAGTAAGTAACTACAATCAGTTCACACTAGCACCGCTTCTATTGAAGATTACGCGTCAAAAGTTTTTTTGATTTGTGGGATGGTCCGGTCTGGTTTTCAAAGCCTTATGCGCTGCCACTGGTATATGCTTGATATAAGAAATACTTTTCTATATTTTTTTATTATTCCGTATTTATATACAGGCGGCATTTTGACAACTAAACAGGCTAATTTTAGGCACTCCTGGTCATTTCAGAAAAAAACGCTCGAACAAGTTTTGATTTTAGGACAAAACATTTTTTGCTACATTTACCCCTAAACTTAAACCCTCTAGCAGGGGTGAGACTCAGCCTTAAAATCCTAAAAGAAAGAGGGATCAAGTAATACCTTATTTTAAAGGTTTCTTTATCATGATTACAACTGCCATGTTTAAAGTCTATTATTTCCGTTGGTATGACAGATTGTCAAAATTTTATTTTTATTTTTTTCTAATGTGTAACATCAAATTACTTGTGAAAACAAGCTTCTTAAAGTAAGGGGATATGACAAGTGTAAAAAAATCTTTAAAATAAGATAGGATCAATTATTAATCTCTTTTCAAATAGCCACCTTGTATGTAACCCGATCATGCATATCACGCACAGTTAACTAAGTTTTTATGTCAAATTAGTTGCCATTGTTAAACACAAAGCAGTACCGCCCTAATCAAAAGAAAGTAACAATCTGGTTTCTATGTCGTTTAAATAAAATGGGATCCACCATACTGGCTGTTTTGTTATAAAAACTTTTCTCACACTTTCGCTTATCTCATGTGTGTGCTTGCATAGAAAAGTTGAATTAACTATTTATACCATTATCGTGAATACAATCATTTTCTTAGGCGATTTCTTTTATTATATGGTACGTTACTATATAAAACAAAATCTATCTTAAGTAACTAAAATTATCTTAAATTATTTCTGTAGTGTTTACCTTTTTATAAATAATATAATAAAATTTGGACTACTTATATGCCTATTAAGATTTATAATAGACATGGTTTGATAGCTTTGACAGCCATTTATTTGTTTAATGTAGTTTCCAATTTAATAAATGATTAACAGCCTTTAATTAAACCGTGTTAATGTAGTAAGATTAATACTTAATTACTGTAAAAATTGGGTGATTGAAGAGAAAAATGTGGTGAAGTTGTAAAAACGCTTTTCAGTAATACTATCAAAACGTTTGGGTTTATACAGCGGCGGTCGTTTAAAAACGAAACAAAGCTAACTTTGGGCACTTCAGAAAAACCGCTCGGACCCGTTAATTTTTAATTTAGGGGAAACATTTTGGCTATTTTCTCCCCTGAGCCGCGGCCGTCTAGCGGAGGTGAGACCTTCCCCCAAAATTTTAAGTGGAGAGAGGGGTCGAAAGATACTTTCTTTTCTCGGCCCTGATTACAACTGCCTTGTTAAAATTTTTCTTTTATTTTTTTTAGATAATAATAAATTATCTGTAGGAGCAATATACTTTAAACTAACGGGATATAATAAGAGTAAAAGAATTTTTAAAATGAGATATTAATCAAGGGTGGGACTCACCCCTAAAATTTAGGGGTGAATCATACCCTCACCGAAAAGATTAATTGATGTCTAATTTTAAAGATTGTTTAACCCTTATTATATTCCCGTAGTTTAAAGTAGCTTCTATTAGAGAAAATTTAATATTATACATTACATACAAGAAAATTGACAAGCTGTCATATCAACGGAAATAATAGCAGAGACTTCAAACTTGGCAGTTGTAATCGGGATCAAAAAACTTTTAAACAGGATATAACTTGACCCGTCTTTTCATTTAAGATTTTGGGGGTGAGTTTCACTCCTGCTAAACGGTTGCAGTTCAGGAAGTAAAAGTGGCAAAAAATGTTTACCCAAAAAAATTGACGAATCCAAGAACTTTTCCATAAATAACCTGGTGCGCCTCAAATAACGTTTAGCGTCTAGCAGGGATGAAACTCACCCCCAAAATCTTAAATGAAAAGACGGGTCAAGTAATAGCTTATTCAAAAGTTTTTTGATCCTGATTACAACTGCCTTATTAAAAAAAAATTGTTATCTTTTAAGACCCCTTTATGCCGAATATTGTGACAATAGTCCTTTTATTAACCAAATTATTTTTAAAAAACCTAAGCCAGGATAAATTACTGACACCCTGTATCTCCGAAACTATCCACTTTTTGACTAAGGTAAGTTGGGTTAGATCGTTTTTCATATTTTAGCCTCAGGAATCTGTGGTAGTTTTTTTTCGCACCTTTCAGAGACACCCTGTATAAATAAATAAAACTAAACTATTAAATTATTATCTTTTGTATTAGATAAAGCCATTACAATCTCTTCTTCGTTATATTCAGGGTGTTCTTCGCCATGATTTGTTCTGAATTTTTGTTTCATAAGTGCATGTGGGAAATTCAAGAAGCCGCTGCGAGGGTACAAAAATACCTTTTAAAAAAGCATGCATTGACTTTTTCTCTTTTTTATCTATGCGTTTGCCACTCTTTCGGCCTTTACTAACCGGACTTTGCTCGATTGTAATGTTGTTTATTTATGATTTAAAAAAACTTATTTTATTTACATAACAGTTTAAATAATCTGTTTTAAAATAGCTTATTTACCATCACCTAATAAAATTATTATTTTTACCTAAATCTAAACACAAGCAACAAGCTTAAACTTGACGGCATGGCGGCTCCCGCTAAATCACGTGACTAAAAATTTGTACCTGGATTGGCTTAGAAGCAAACATCTGCTTTTGCACTTAAAGAAAGCACACAAATGTCTGGTTTTGCATTAGGGTAAAATTTAAACAAAGAATAACCGCCTTAAAAATTGGATTAAGCAAGAGTCAGAAAATCGAATTTCTAGCAATTTTTTTATACAGAATCCACACTTAGTTATTACAATTTTTTTTAAATGTTAAATGTCTGGTTTGCATTAAAACGCTACAAATAAGGTTAGTCATTTGTACTATAATCAGCCTTCTTTTTTTTAAATTGATTAAAAGCCAAATTGCCACACAATGTTTAATTTACACCATTTAAAACCTGTTTTTCTTTTAATTTTTTTATTAAAATTACAAAGCTTCACTCTTAATCGTCTCAATCGCAGTAGCTTTGGGCGCTATTATATGTATACATAGTTGCGGCGTTTGGGGGTTAAAGCCGTGCAATTTAATAGAAAAGGGGTGTAAATTACATAAAAATGCGTGCAAAAGAGAGGGAAAGTGTGAAAATATGATAACCAGTGCTATTTGAATACCATAATTGGAATACTAGGATATTTAAAAATAATATTTAAAATCCAAAATACCGAATACTGACCAAAAGAGTATAAAGTCGAATACCAATCACATGGATCTATTCGACTAGTATTTGAATACCAGCCAAATGTATTCCAAATAAGATTAAAAAAACTGAGAATTCGAACACTACCCAACTCTAATTCTAAGAGCTTTAGATTTAGAAAGAAACTTACAGATTTAAAAATATTACGATTTAGATATACAACAATTTAATAAGTTACCGTGTCCCAGTTTTATTGTAAAGTAAGGTGCACTTATGTCTTATTTTTTATGATCACATTTACAAAAATGTTATTAAAATGAAATGACTCCAGTGTCGAGATAAATCTTCTAGGTAAGACTTAAAAGAGATTTATAAGTGAGTAATTCCTAGATTTCTCTTTGCATAAGAAACCGAACGCATTGTTTAACAAGACTTGATTACTTAATTACAAGCAACTTGACATAAACTGAATCAACTGTGAAACCTTACACTAATTAAATGTGTAAATTAACTTATCTTTGTGTTATTGTCTGCAAAGCTTTTTAAAAGACTTAAATAAGCAGTAAATAGGAAACGATAAAAATTATAAAAATTTATCTAAATGCAGAAAGTCATACTTTTTTACGGGGTGTACGAGCCGTCAAACTCGCCGTGCAGCAATCCCATGAATAAACACACTTTATAAATATGTTGCATATTTTTTTTACGAATAAAGTTAATAATTGCAATCTCTAACGCATCCAAATTTATAAGTATAATTAATTTTTCAATAACTTTTATTAACTTTATCCGAAACTGATAAATTTTAAACTTGGTGACACATAAACTAAAAAAAGTTTTGGCCAAATTTGTGGTAGTTTGATCTTTTGATTAGATTTTATATGATTAGGATTAAAAGAAAACGGTAATTTAAAGGGTGTAATTTTTTTATTTTATTTTTTACGACCATATAAAAATTTCCTGAATTGGGATTTTATAAAATTCGTTACCCAAATTCATGGACCTTGTATTTCCATAGTCGAAAATTTACAGAAGATAAGAAAACCTATTTGTTTAGCCTATTCTTTTGAATATTAATATATTTATTTTATTTTTACTTAATAACTAATATGTATATTGTTATGACTAAAAGTATAACGTTTTTGGGTACATTTGTTCATTATCAGTTGGTGGTGTAAAAATGTTAATTTTAACCAATTCCCGAGTTATGATGTTTGAAATTCAGGGTAACAACATGTTTTTTTTCACCCTTTCGGGGTCATCCCACCCAGGTCCGACGACCGCCCCCTAGGGTGGTGCACTGCAGCCTGAAGGCTTATTGTACCTTGACCCCTACTCCTGCTCATTCACACACCATTCATTCCATAACTTAAATGGTTGTTGCTCGGTCCGCATCCCCGAGCAGACAACACCGTGCCGCCGCCCGAAACACCGCTGCCGTCGGACACCCATCTAAATTATGGGCGCGCATTTCACTGCTTAACTCCAGTGATCGACGTTTGCCGATACAACCGAAGCCGCCACAAGCGCGCCTAACAACATGTTTTATTTTTATCTAAACTTTTTAAATTATTTTAACACAGGTATTATTTTGCAACAAAAAATTAAGAGATAATTTTTTCTTTATAACTACGCAAGAATTTTTAGAAAATTCTTTGTACTTCCTTTTGTAAAAAAAATACCAAAATGGTTATTTAAAATTATTAATAATAACAATTTATTAATAATTTTTAATAAATTTATTCGCAACCTGGCATTTTAAAATAAGTGACAAATAAACTTGGCGAAATAATTTATTATTGAAATAAATTCTAGCATGAATCAAAATATACCCCTAAGTCATAGAGAGAAAAAAGCGTTAAACTGGTAAAAAGTTAGTTTTTTCAGAACTTTGTGAAGTATTCCAAAATATGTTACCTTATCTTTATGATACCGATTAAAAAAACAGCTTTTTTGCGTTGTATAAGAATTTCTTTTATTATTAATATTAAAAAGCATAATAATTTATATAAAATCTTACGGTGCAACCAAAGTAGTTTAACCATAGTGGATGTCAACCAGTGAAAAATTTACCCACAGGCTAAGTAGACTGGAGTTCATGGGTGGCATATTTGAGGCGATTTTTTTGTAGATAAATAGATAGATAGATGGAGATTGTAAATAATTTTTAAGCAAAAGAGTATTTAGATAGTTTTAATTTTGTCTTTATTAAAATTAAAATTTTAAGTACGCTTTTAAAATAAAGCGTTTAAAAAAGAAAGTCTAATATGAAATTACAGTAAACTAGATTTGCTTAACACTTGGGAACATACAAGGTGTCCCACGAGAAAATGGTTATACAAAAAGTTAATGTCAACTTTCCCATTTTAAAAAGAATACCCTATATATTATTTTTTTCTACATTAGACATAACATTCTAAACACATTTTATGTACAGTATTCTATACCTAAGCCCACTGTTTTTGATTTATTTTAAAAATGTATGTCAAAAATGATGTTTCCAATCGATATTATTATAGGGGACGTCCTGTATATTTTAATTAAACCTAAATTTGATAAACAAGCTTCTTACTAAATTTTTGTGCGTAGAGCTTTGTCCCAAAAATAAATATTGGCTAAAAAGCAATCGTGAAAACGAACGTTTGTCAAATGTATCTTCAAACCACTGTGGGTGTAAACTATTTTTTTAAGTACCAGCTATTGTTAAATACAACAAAGGCAGAATATTGCAACTGTGGGGCTAAATAAATAAATCCTTATTTCTGTACAACAAAACATGAAAGGTGAAAGTGTAAAGCTGTGTTCATCCGAAAAAACATTCTATTAAATCTGTATTTACGAGCATTTTATTATCCCAATTATAAATCGGCAACACACATAAAATAATGTCTACCGGTAAATTTTAACTTTTAATAAAAACTTAAATTATCTTAAAATGACAGAAAGTAGTAGTTAAATACCTATTACCTTTTATGCAGTATGCAATGAAAGGCCTTTAAATCCATGTAAACAGTATCAAGTATTTTGCTAGTTGTTGTAAGAAAGCCCGTATACAAGTATCTTCTTGACGGGTCATTTATACTTATATATAATTTACATTTCTCTTGGGAAAACAGACCTCTTACTATTTACCCATTATATTATTTACTTCAAACCTTTTTGTTTTTGTTGTTACTTTATACCCAAATATGATATTTAGGTTTTATTTGCATATCGATGATTTACGTATCACGTATACTGATTACCAATTAAGGGCCTACACTGAAAAAAACATATCTTAAAACAAAAGCTTTAGATTTAATTTGAGAGAATTGTGACCATCATATGTGTTAAACAAATAGGATCTTAAACAGAGTAAAACATGTTTTTAGCTTTGCGTACTAAATTCAAAAGAAAGTGCTTTTGTAATAAAAATAACCTTATTTCAGTTAGTGATCCCAATGGGTCTACATTAAAGAACTATGTATTCAGTTAAAAACTAAATACTCTCAAATCAAGGTATTCATAAATTTGGCTAAAAAGATTTGCACCCTTATATCAAGTATCTAGTATTTAATGAAAGAAGTTTTCTGTTTTCTTCATATGAGTTTGCCAAAATTGTATCTTTGTCGACGGTTAAGAGAGGAATTCTTGCTTATCATGTCATTCACCGTGACCTCTCCTCTTCAGTGATGCATTTGGCCGAACCTCATAGGACTTATCAAACTGACTGTCCCGGTCCAAGTTAAATAACATGAATAACAAGAGTTGCTTATAAGAAAATCTTTCATTGTTCGACGGTAGGATATAATCGTACCGTTGATACCGTACTGAAAAGCATCATTCAGTAAATACTTATAATAAATACACTGAATTGTATCCGCAGTTGGTTTCTTGTGAAACATTTTTTAAATATTAATACTAAATAGAAAATATTGCTTTTTAATGTTTCAATAATTATTAGAGCATTACTCTACAATTGTTTCGCCTTTCTAGGGCTTCATCAAGAGTACTTCGTATACTAAATTTAAAAAGAGAAATAAAACAGAACCATTTAACACGTTTTTCCCAAAAGGTCTATAAAATATTATCAGGGGTTTTATTATGCGGCCCAGATGTGGTAATAAATTTATTTATAATTGGCATATCTGCGAAATTTATTTGATCATTGGTAGAAAGAGTTGTATTGTCTATAAGTGATTTTTTAATTTCTAGTTGTTCATATAAATTTAATTTTTTACCTTTGTTTTCTCTATGGAGTAGTTTAACATTATTAAGATCTATAAAGTGGTTTTGTTCTATACAATGTGTTGAAATGCCTGTATTTTTTAAACCATTTAAAATTGATGTTTTGTGTGTCTTTTATTCTGTTTTTATGCTCCTTCCACTTTGACCAATATATTCCGCATTACAGTCTGCGCAATTAACTTTATAAACCCCTGACATATCCAATTTTTCTGTTTTGTCTTTATTGTTAACTAATAATCTACCTAGGTTACTCTTATTTACAGACACAGTTTTACAGCCTATCTTATCTAGCCTATTGGATACATTATTGCTGATGTTTGGTATATAATTGATAAACTTAAAATTATTGTTTTTAGGTTCTGTAATACTATAAAACTCTTTAGCAATTAACTTTTGTTTTTTCTTTGTTAACAATTTATCAATAAGTGATTCTTTATATCCGTTGTTTCTTGACTATTTGTTTAATAATGCAGAGTTCTTTGTTAAAATTTGATTGACTTAATGGTGAAAGTGACAAGTCTGTGAATTAAACTATGAAAAGAAGATAATTTTATTTTCACATGATATGGTTCGATGCGTAATTTATTACCGTGTCTGTTTACCAAAAATTCACAAAGAAAATAACCCCATTAGACCGGTCATTTCATATGTTAACGCTCCTTGTTATAAACTTGCAAAAGAATTAAGTAAGATACTACCCGATTTAATTAATTTTCAGTCCCCGCACTCAATAAAAAATTATTTTCAATTTATCGAATTTACGAAGGACCTAACGATTCCAAACAATTCAAAATTAGTTTCTTTTGATGTAAAAAGTCTTTTTACCTCAATTCCAATAAAAGAAGTTATAGAAATTTTAAATAACTTAATCGGTGCTTCTAACTTAGATATTAAAACAAAAACAGAATTAAAAAATGCAGTTCGGACATGCCTAAATCAAAATTCTTTTAAATTTAATGGTGAATTTTATAAACAAAATGATGGCCTGCCTATGGGCTCTCCAATTTCTCCTTTATTGTCGGAAATTTTTATGGCTCATTTTGAAAAAGTTTTATTTAACTCTAATAATCAACTAATTAAACAACATTTTTTATTGGAAAAGATATGTAGACGATGTTTTTTGCATTTGGAATAGTACAGAGAGAAATTTAGATAAGTTTTTAAATTTTCTAAACTCAATAAATAGCAACATTCAGTTCACTATGGAAAAAGAAAATGAAAATGAGATACATTTTTTGGATATAAACATTAAAAATATTGACAACCACATTGAATTCGATATTTACAGAAAACCAACGACGACAGACACGGTAATAAATTACGCATCAAACCAATCATGGAAAATAAAATTATCTTCTTTTCATAGTTTAATTCACAGACTTGTCACTTTCCCATTAAGTCAATCAAATTTTAACAAAGAACTCTGCATTATTAAACAAATAGCAAGAAACAACGGATATAAAGAATCACTTATTGATAAATTGTTAACAAAGAAAAAACAAAAGTTAATTGCTAAATTTAGTATACGAAGTACTCTTGATGAAGCCCTAGAAAGGCGAAACAATTGTAGAGTAATGCTCTAATAATTATTTGAAACATTAAAAAGCAATATTTTCTATTTAGTATTAATACTTATAATAAAGAAATGGTTTCTTTGGCATAAAGGTTAAAGATTTTGGTAAAGGTTTTCAAAATAAAAACCTATTATTTTTTAGGAAATGCATGAACATTTTAATAAAAACATTTAATTTCTTTTGTTTAAGATCTTAAAACTTATATTTAGAATATTTAAGAGCTTAAATTATAAATCTTTATGTTTCCATTTCTTGATTTTAATGTTCTCAAAATAATACTAAAAATGTTTTAATTTAAAGAATTTCTTTTAAATTAAAGGCATAAATTAAAGTATTTTTTCTTCTAGTTTAAAAGCCACTATTATTTTAAAGTAAAAAATGCAACTTGTTTTACAAACACACGTATTCAATAAGAAATCATATTTTAAAAACCTTGCACATTCTTACAACAAGACTTTTTTCTGTGTGTAGCTTTAATCTCCAATGTTGCCACATTTTATAAAAAAAAACAAAAAACTCCATATTAAGTGTAGTGCATTGTCATGTCATGTTATAATTGTTAAATTGTAAACGCAAGTGCGTATTGTACTTTTTTAAACAAAATTTTTACAATCCGCCCGTTAACAGGCACACAGACGCAACAAGTGTTGTTTAAATCCACATTTTAAAGTAACACCTTTAAAAATATCCTTCTAAAAATATTTTTTAAAAAAGCAACCCCTAAATCAAAATAATAATGAGATAATATACAAAGACTTTTTAAATTTAATACAAAAAGCAACCCTTAAAACAAAATAATAATGAGATAATATATAAAGACTTTTTAAATTCAGTGCAATTATTTTAAGTACCTACATATTTTGAAGTAAAAATTATCTTTTTTATGAACATGTTCTAAAATTATGCACAGTTTCGAGCTACCGCCATTGTAAATTGTCCTTTATCAAATTTCTAAAAAGGTAATTCTTATTTAAAAAAATATCTTGTTTTTTTCAGATCGCATTTTAAATAGAGATAAACAAGCATTTGTATGTAATAATTTTTTTATTTATTTGAGAAAGTCAAAAGAATATGGTAAAATTTAAAATTATTAAAAACGATGTTTGTAAGCCCTTTACCCTTTTTTGTTTTGAGGAAATTACGATGGCTAAATTCGCTGCATCTAAGGATATAATAATATGTTTATAGAAAAAAAAATCTGTTTTGATCTAAATAATACGCCCTTGAAACATTTTTAGTATACTTTATACCATTCTGTATGTACATTTTCGTAGTTAAAAAAGAGAACAAATACATGTCACAAGCTACTAGTATTTAGTATTTAATTTATTTTTAATCAATACGTGACCTATGTGAAACACATACGTAAGAATATCATTAATTCTACTTGTTATTCGGGTTTTAATTTCATACAAATTAATATAGTTAATTATGGGTAATAATGTTGATTAAACGTGTATTTGATTCTCATAAATTCTGCTCAATATATTTTTCTAGTGGATACGATTTCTATAGTGTCACTTTGTATTGTACCATTCTGCTTTAAAAAATAAAATCAACGTCATTGCATACTATTACAAAAACAGACTTAAAGGTTACAAATACGTAGCTTTTTCAAAGAAAATACATTTCTAGGACAGTAAAATTAAAGAACAGAATAACTTATACCATAACAATAAATTAAGTATGTACATTAGGTAATTCCTTTAAAACCCTTTCCTTTATAGAGACAAAAAGCAACATCATAAATATGCACACTTATACCTGTCCGTATAGGCAACCAGATTCTTTACGTCGGCGATTAAAAAAAAGTTAAAAACATGGCTTTAAAGCATACTTACGTAACGTAATTTAAAATTTATTATGCTTCCACCTAAATGAATTTTGTTCAGGGTTTGTTTTATAACCTAACAGGTGTCAAATAGACGCCCAACAGTTTTTTCCAACGTTTTTTTCGTGATTTTACTGTTCAACTGCTGTTTGTTACATATTTAATTTAACGATGGATGCAATTTTGAATTCAATGTTTTAAACTTTTAGCTTTTTACTCACTTGTCAATCAATCAGTCAATCAATCAAATTTTATGGTAATAAATGTTCTTTTTTTTATTTTGACGTGCCAAAGTCGGGATACGTTACCGACGAGATAAGGATACGTGTGCCGTATTGATAAATTTTTAAGTAACGTATCGCTTCTGCGCAAGCGCATTACGATACGGATAGCGATATGTGATAATTTTTAAGTACTTTTTGTCTCTATTATGTCTTAATAACACTTAAAATACAATTTAATTCAAAACATTTTTTATAAACTCTTTTTAATTGAATATAATATGCTCTATATTGGCTAGGCGGATTCATTTATTGGATGGTCTTTTTGTTGGGTACACGCCTGGAAAGAATGGGACCGCTTCAGTCCTGGTCCCGGGGTATACGAGCTAACCCTGTTCAGCCCTATTGACCCCTATGAACTGGCCGGTCGCCTGAAACAAAATAAAGAAAAACCCCCAAAACCCAAAAAATCTAATTAAAAACGACGTTTGGGCGGCAAGTCTGCCACTGTTGTCAAGTTAAAATTAAGGTAAAAAATAAAATAAAAATTAACTAATATTTAAATTAAAAATGATTAAAATTTAAGGCTTTTTTAGTATTGCAAACTGAAAATAGTTTGACATTTTTGTCGTGAGTGACATAAGTAACTGGTGTATTTATTATTTGTAAGACACAAAAGGTGATGAGTTAGTTGACTTTTAGTTTTCCTGAAGATACTTCAGTATCGAGCAAAGGCAACCAAGAGTTCTTTAAATTAACTGAAATTGATTCTACACAATTATCTTTAATTTAATAATATATACTTTCTTTGATTTTACGTCTTTAGAACAAGTTCCCTTTGCTAAAATACTCGAAGCATTTCTGTTTATTCTCTAATTGTTTCCAAATGCGTGTTGGTAGATTTTTAATTTATGAAATTCTGTGTTTTTAATGTATGATCTATGTTCTTTTATGCGTTTAGCAAATGGTTTACAAGTTTCACCTATACAAAACTTATTGCATTCGCAAGGTATTTTATAAATAACATTTTTTGTATTTTCATTTAAGTTGTATGGTTTTGTTTTTGTTAATTGAGATCTAATGGTGTTTTGTGTTTTAAAGATTGTGCGAATAATAAATTTATTTCCTATTCGTTGAATTTAATTTGATAGTCCAGGAATGTATGGTAAAAATAAATTTGTAATAGGTCTATTTTGATTTTGTCTTATATTTGGATTGTAAAATTCAAGAGAAAAATAACTTATAAATACAAGAGGATAATTATTTTAAATTAAAATATATTTTAAATAATCTCTTTCATTGTTTATATTTTGTTTAGAACAAATGACTTAAATTCTATCAAATAGACTATTTGTCTGTGTAGGTTTTCTGTAAATTTTTGTTTTGAAATTGTTTAAACCTTGTTTTGTTAAATTTAATAAAAGAACCTTTATTGTGATACAATATAAGAGAATAATTTTTTACTTGATCATAATATACATAAATTATACATACCTAGTCAAAGAAGAGTTACGATATTTTAAGCATAAGCAAAAGAATACAGGTAGCTCGTCTACATTTTATAACAAAATCATAAGCAGGTTTTGATTTCTCGCCTTAACAAACCCTTAAACCTAAATTTTGAACAAATTTTTTAAATTAAACCAAATTTTTAAAAATACCTAAAATAAAATAAAAACTTTGGTACCCTGTATCTCGCAAACTTTAAGTTTTTGACTACGATAATTGCATTGAACTTTTTCGACCGAAATAAGATGTTTTGGCCATATAAAAATTTATTTCCAGAGACAATATAAACTTTAGGATGTAGAAAACATTCCGTCTTTTCTGTCTTAAAAAATATGTAATTATTAAATTGCTTGATGAACTTTTATAACTGAACACTAAAACAAAACGATAAAAAGAAACTCTTTTTTATAATACCTTCAACACAAGTTTTACTTTTAAATAAAATGAACCATTAACGGTAATATACTTTTTACATAAAAATACCTTGCACACAATAAAAAAAAATAAAGGCATAAAAATTAAAAACTTAAACTAGACACCTGTAAAGACTGGAGGCTTATTGGTTTTTATACATTTTGGTGAAAATTACGCATCGCAAATAATATTGTAACATGCTTTATTAGATGTTATTTAGGGAGTTAAAAAATACAGGGTTTTCCATAAGAACGATCATATGTTTGGTTCAAATTTTAAAAAGTATCTTATTTTTAGAGAACCTAATTAAACTGCTGGATTCTACATAAAAATGTTTATCTTAATTATTATTAATTAATCTCGTAAAATATCAGTTTTTACTTTATTGTAAGTAACAAGAGAACTCAAATTTAAGGGATGTCTCAAAATAATAATAAAAAAAAATGTTTATGTTATGTTAGGTTTTTTAAAAAAATAGCAACACGCGAAAAACGTAAGTCTTTATATCTAATAATAACCAATATCGAACAATTGTAACGAAATCCGCACACCCTGTACATACTGATGACAACAATAATATTAAAAATGTCATATGGTTAGTTTTTAGTTTGAAACGCCACATTATAATATGAACTATGTAGTTCGTATATTAAAGCAAAAATTATTTTATATTACTGCACATATGGATCTGGGACGATGGAAGGACATGAGCAAATATAGGTCGCGTGGTTCTTGGATTATGCTAAACACAGAACTAACGTCTAGAGCCTACCCTAGCATTGATTCCGAATTGCAGCATGACTGTTGTAATATGCAGAAAAAAGGGAAAATATTTGTTTTTGTGTGAATGTAGGTTAGTTTTTTAATAAAAAAATAGCGTTAACTAACCAAAACTAACCAGAACGTAGACTAAAACTTCCAAATGCCAAAAATCAGCAACTCGGCAACACTCGGGATCAATGCTAGGGTAGGCGCCAGACGTAAATAAACCCAGACACATAATGTCAGATTTTTAGCTTTTCCGCTCCCAAAGTATCATTGCCTCCAAGGGTATATAGGTCATAAAACTTGTGTATTAAATGTTTCTCTTTCTCTATTTTGTAAAGAGGACGATTTTTAGTAAATCCTCATTTTCATTTTCTTCCAAATGCCTTGTACATATATGTCACAAACTCTATTTTTAAGTCACCTTATAGTTGCTTTATTCCAATAATTACGTAAAAATATATTTTGCCAAGGTTTGTAGTTTGAAAATTTTAGCCGTTACAGCAGGCCAAAATAAAAAGTGTCTTTAAATAGTAACATTCATTTTAATTTGAACTTGGCACATCCTGTAAGAAGACTATTTAAACTTATTAAAAGGTCAAAAGTGCAATAAAAAAATTGCTTTAAAATGTTTTGCATTTACATTTAGGTTTAAACCATTTTAAATATACTCATATTGGCTTTTTCTTTCTAGGGTATGATGTGGTCCACCTGTAGATACTTTGCGGGTTAAAAAACTTTAAAATTCAATTTTATCTTTTAAAAAGATGTATTTTTAACTCAATAAGCCAAATTCCTATTTTCTATTCATGTTTTTTAAAAATGTATTTTACGTAAAGTAACATAATGTGCTTTTGAATATCCTCCAGTAACGTCATTTAAGGCAGCCCCACATTCAAAATATTACCGGTGACCCCAAGAAATGTTGAAGAAATTATGACACCAGTTTTCTTTAAACCGATTCTCTGAAATGTTGTTAAAATCGAGATAAGCCATTTCATAGTAACACCGACGATATTATAACATATAATCTTATGGTTTTAGGTGTTTGTTACTTAATATCACTCAATTATTTTGGACCGAAGACAGAATATAAGTGCGGGGGTAATGGATAGTTATGGTTGGTTAAATCTTTTCTTTTTTTAATTCCTTAATTAAACCTGAAACTAATACACACTTTATACATTCACTTAAGAATTGTGTCAATTCTTTCTTTCGTTCATTCATAAATAAAATCAGCTCGTGCAGGTATACAAAAAATTAAGACCGTCTGACCGAACAAGAGTAGCTCCTTTAATAAAATAAACTGGTTTTAACAGCAAAATTAGACACAACAAAAAAAATGGTATAAAGCATTCGTTTTTACCGTTTAGTAACTCAACAATGTTTTTTATTAGCAACTCGTGCATCTTTGTCTAGCAACTCAACAATCCCAAATTCATATTTTTTTATTATATTATAACCGTCTAGCAACTCGCGTACACCACTTTAATGTATTAAAAGGAAGATACCGGATATTACTTAAACATGTAAATAGTTACAATAAATAACAAAGAACATGGTCACGTTATGACAAATACAATCTCTAAATCTTGTTTTTCTTTGCTTTAAACTTCTTGCATGTACCTTAATTTGTTGTTTATCTTTAAGTATTTGAAAAGTTAAAACTAATATTTATTTAGTTACGTCATCACATGATGTTTTAATGTTTAAAGGTATAATACCCATTACAATTTTGATTATCACACATTAATTTGCACCTACACCGTAGTGTAAATATATGAGGGCTTTAACTTGACCATTTCTTCTAATTAATTGCGTCTACATTGCGCAACTATAAAATAATTATTTAGCAATAAATTACTAAGCATGACATGTATATAAATAACAATAGGTATATAACCTTGAACTTTTGTTGTTTCTTCTTCCTTAAACAGGATTTATACTTATAATACTGGGAATGTTTTTTAGATCTTTTTTGTCTCTTAACTCACAAATAATACCCTATTATGTTATTGGCAATAAGACTACAAAAATCGTTTTAAAATAAAAATTTTTGTTTTATTAAAGGTGCTTTATACACTTTTAGCTTATATAAAACGTCTACAGTGTGTCCCAGGACAGGGGTTACATGGGAACAAATAAACCAAAATTTGTTAAATTTTTAAACAGCATTATGGAAAAACTAGTTGCATAGCCCAAAACTTAAAAATATAAAATTTTGCTTTAATTGATAATATACAGCGCGAGTTATAACCAACAAATATTGAAAATGACCATGAGCAAAGTACTTTATATTTTTAAAAATAAAACAAAATTTTTAAGTAAATATTGTAGAAAATAATATATTATATTAAAATTTAAAGATAAAGCATTTAAGAAGAAAATACACAATGGAGCGAATTTTTACAAAAATCTTTGAAATATATACAATATCAATCGAAAAATTTATTTTATTTGTTAGTTCTAGACCATGCGACCAGTTTTCCCAATTTGCCAATTTAAAATTCAAAAATTGTTGATCCATTTGTCCTCTTGTAACATCGATTCTGCGACACCCTGTATAGGCCAGTAAAGCAAGAACAAAGTGAACACGATTAATTATCCTATTTAAAATATTGTTTTCATTCTGTCATTCTACATGCTACATGCATTAGACCGCCTACTTTCGACGGATTGCCCGTTTCCGTTTTAATCTGAATTAACGTGTATTTGTACAAAGTTATTTATTTTAAAGTAAAAAGGACCTTATTTTTAAACTTCCCTGTACTTTTTAAAAAACGGATATAGCCATTTCGTGTATTTTCCTCCGTCAAATTTAATAATTTAATTAGAAGAACATTTGAAACAATAACAAAAAAATTACAGCACGAGTGACGTATTTTTTTAATGGAATACACCGTATATTTTCATATTAATGAATAGAGATTTTTACGAATAATTCGGTGATATAGGGGTTGCTGGGTTTATTTCCTGCCGTTCTGATGCAATTGATTAAAAACTGCATTATACTATAAGGATAGTTTCACCTGAAAAACCTGGCACCACAGGTCATAGGTGCTTATTTGTGAAAGTAAAGAATTTTAAAAATAAGTTAATTAATTTTTGGCGTAGTTTTAAAATAATGTTTTTATTAGAAAAACGGCTTCAAATTATATTATATGCTTAAAATGATATGATATATCTATTTCTTAACCCAAAATGTAATAAACGTATTTTTAAAATTCTTGACTTTAAAAATAAGAATAAAT
>JACEGR010007940.1:0-42776 GCA_014170235.1 Listronotus bonariensis
GTGTGGTCAAGGTTAAGGGTATTCATGTGCTCTTACATATTTTTTTATAGATAAATCCTTTATTAGCTATACACTGTATAAATAATATTCAGCATAGAGTCAATATTAACTTTTTAAAAGGACATACTATTGTTCCAACTGCAAGGTTTAGTTTAATATTAATTGACAGATTCATTTAAGACACCAAAAAACAAAGTATTTTTGGAAGACATTTATTTAAGTACTAAAAATAAGAATACAAATGTAATAATTTTATCTATGTTAATGTTATACTAATACTAAAAATAGTTGCATATTCTTAAAAATATACCACACAAATTTGGTATACGATTTTCATTTTTGAGTACGATAAGAATTATAAACTAAAATTTTTACTCTAGACCAGTTAACTCCCTTAAACAAGCTTTGGTTTTCATCAATAAATTTTAAACATTCTGCTTTTTTGGCAGATTTCTTTGCTTTATGTGATTCCGAAAATAACTGGTAACCAAAGACTTTTGATCACTTGTCCATTTTAATCTTTGTTTGGAGGAAGGTATATATTTTGATTTTACGGTAGATGCATCAAGCGTAACGGATTCAGAAAATTCTCCTAAATCCAAGGCACCTGTCGTATTTTTAATTTCATTGGAATCACACGGAGTACATACACTGGCTTCCTCTGATGATGAAACATGTTCTTTATTGACTGGGAAGAGAGAGGAAACCAAAGTATTTGCGGTATTTTTAAATCCCTGAATACTAATTATTTCGTTATCCCTGAATTTATTAAAACATGGTTCGTCTTTATCATCGAGAACCTCACTTTCTGTTATTTCAACTTCTTCAAGTTTCCTTCCCTTAAATTCTGCTCCCTTTCCGGCATTCATTAGTAACAAAACTTTGGCAACTTTTGCTGTCTGATATAGATCATCTGGAAGTCTAAAATAAAAAATATCATAAATTAACTGGTAGATATAAATACTCTTCAGTTAGCATGTATTTAAAAATGTATACATTTTAATCATTAGTCGTTTACACATATTTGGCAGAGATTTTTTTGCCTTTTTGAAAAATAAATCATTAGGATTTATAAGACTTTTATTTGTAAATGTATTATTCAAGACAGCTATTGCTATTATTTAAACTTACCGATAAAACTCTAAGTGAGTTTTTTCCGTATGGCCCATAAATTTGGCCATTTGTTCAATTTCCGTTTTTTCAAAATTCATTAGTTGTAAAATCGTTGCAATCTGCTTTCGAAATTTGGTACTTGTAAGGTATTCAGGATTTTTTGCCCCGCATTTCGAGGCAAATTTTCGCAAAACTGCAGCAGCATTAATCCATCTGTTTGACGATCCTGGATTTGCAAAGAGGTACTTATTGGATTTAGGCACAATATTTGTATTACGACGAACTTTTAATAGTGCTTTGATAAATGTTTGCATTTGTTTGGTAAAAAGAAGAGGTACAGATTTACTTCCTTTGCCAAAAACAACTACCCTTTTAAAATTTGAACACAGAGCTTTTTCTAAATCTGATAATGAATCCAAACATTCTTTTTGATTAACTGTTGAATAATCTTTTTCATAAGTTTGTACCTCTAAAAATTGAACCTCTCCTAATCTTTTTCTGTTAAATACTAAAGTAAGCGTTAAAGTGCATTCAGCTAATGTCTTATAGTTGCTCAAAATATCCACGTCATTGATTACTTTCTCAAAAGAATCTTTTGCCAGATTTGTCACATATTCATTAAATAATTTAACATCTTCCGTTAAAGGAATAATTTTTGGTTTTTCAGATTGATTTTCATTTAAAACTTTATTAGCTATACTTGAAATATCATTACACCAGTGATGCTTGATCATTTCTATTAGGTTATCGATTTCATCACATACTTTCTTTCTTTCCATGGGACTATATGTTCCTAACAGAGGATCCTTTGTAATAAGAGCTTTTTTGCTATTCGGCATAAAAACTGAAGATTAGTGCCCATGTGGAGAGCAAAAGAAGGAGCTTTAAATCTCTTTTTTTCAGAGTCGTATCCACTTACAATTTTTACAGAGGTTTTTATTTCATTATAATATTCAGGTTTTAATACTTCAATTAAGTTTACAAATGATACTATATCTTGTAGCGCAAGTTTTAACCTCGCCATTTCTCGCATTTTGTTGGAAATGGATACGTTCATCTGAAGTCTCTTATGTTTATTAAAATGTGACTCCCCGTAGAGACATATTAATGGATCTTTTTGGCTGCGTAACTTATATTGTCGGGTCGCATAATATTTAGCACCTCTGTTTTTAATCGACTTTTACTAAGATAGTTGCCCAACATGCCTGTACTGGCTAAAAATGTATGGGCTGTGGATGAACAATACCGACCGTCAGATCGGTCATTATTTATCTTAGCTTTGCACTGCTTCTTATGCCTCCACAGGTACCGTTTAGCAAAATAGCCTAAACAATATACACAGGGTAAATACTTATCAGGATTGAGTTCCTTTTCAACATATTTTCTTGCTGGTAACCGGACAGGTTTTAACTCATTTTTTGACTCATTAAGAAGAAATTTCCTTTTTTCTTTAATGCTGAAATAGCCGTTCTTCGTTCAGTACTTTTAACTGGTAAAGACAGTATTTTTACAACAGCATCTTCATCTCCATGTTTTCTGGATAAATGTCTTCCAAAGTGACCTACTTCCTCGTAACAGAAAGGGCAAAAAGTTTTATTTTTATCACTGAGGTTAATATAAACTGGACATTCCTAAAAAATAAGAAAACAATTTAAAAATGATCCTAATATTACAGTTCTGAACTGCCAATATAGTACTGATTTTTTTACACAACATTTATTTTATATTTAATAACCAAATCTTATAAGTTTTCAAGTGATGTAAATAAATTCAAAATAATGCAACAGAACACTAGACTAGACTACGGGGATACTTTTTATAATTTTGAAAGTGATGGTTTTAGGTATATTTGTTACAAATAATATCTTTTAAAGTAAGTACCTTTGTACAACTACTCGTCTCAGGAATAACACTCTTAAGTGCGTCCTTGTTATTTTTATTTATCTGGTCATAGTTTTTAGTAATTGGTAATATACACTTTTGTGATGGGCCATTCACCGGAGTTCCTATATTAGAAGTATTTGTTAAATTATTATTTTGATTATTTGATAAGAAATTACTCGGAACTTGCATATCCAAATCATTAACTTTGGATAAATTTATATTTTTTCTAGAATATGTTCATTTTCAGAAGATTCGTAGTTTTCACTAGTTGTATCAGAGCTACCAGATGGAATATATTCTGAACCAGACGACATAAAATCCGAGAACTCAACATCAACGTCAAAATAATTATTATTGTCATAATTATTTCCATTTTTCTCTTGGATTTCTGGATCAATTATGTTTGTATTGTTATTATTTTTTATATTATCTGTCTCTAAACTACTAAAGACATTTTGGGTATCTTGCACAAAATCCTTAATTTCGTTAAAAATAGGGTCACTGATATTGTTTTGGTGTACTGGTGTATCACCATTTTCCAATATTTTCTTTTCATTTTGGGATTCTTGATTAAAAATTTCTCTTTTTGCATTATCTATACTTTCAAGATAGTATTGAATTTTATTCGATAGTGGTATTTCAGGTGAAGTAAGCAGTGCCTAAAAGAAACATATTAAAGTTAAGAACCAGTCGATTGCTACCTGCATAATGGCAGCAAGAACTATTTATGTTTAGTATGGATTTTACAGATCAAAAACTTTAAGTAACATAAAATATGGTTAATCCTAGAAATCTAAATTCTTTAGTATATTGTCAACAAACGGATAAACTGGCTTGCACATTTTATTTTAGATTTAGATTTAGATAGATATATTAGATTAGAGAAGCAGATTTATTCTTTGCACAAAAATGGAAAAGTGGCTTAGGTTAAAAGCTTCCCGTTTAGTCGTCAAATTTTTGCTGATAAAAATATTGTTGTAATTTTTCACATCCTCACAACCTCTAAAAAAATTTGATATATTTCATTCACAGGAAACTAGATTGGAGGAGCTTAATTTTCAGACAGAGAGACTTTTTACAAAATATGCAGAACGCTTTATTAGTTCATTATAAGAGATAAAAAATAATATGTTTTTAAACATCAAATGTACAGGGTGGGGCACATAAGATAACCCACTACCTTATCTCAGAAGCTTTTAGATCTACTAAAAAAGTTGTATATAAAAGTTGTTTGATATAAATTGGACTTTAATTTTATTATAATTTTGTATATACAGGGTAGCCCGTTGTGCTTGGGTTAGTGACAACTTTTTTATTTTTAATGGAACACCCTGTATATTTTTCGATTTTCGGATAACGCTCTTAATTGAAAGTATTTTTGTCCTATAAGTATTTTTCTAAATCTCTCTGGTTTTTTGCAAATCCAAATTATATATTTTTTTTCGAAAAATCAATATATTTAAAAATTAAATTTTCACTGCTCTCTTAGATACATATTACTACCACTATGGTACAAAAGATATACCAGGAAATGTAATTTAACGTTTTTTGTTCATTTATTGCGAAATAGTATACAGGGTGTTTTCTACAATTTTTGGAAAATGTAATTTTTGAAACACCGATACTTTAACTATTTTAAATGGAACCCCGTGTTTTTTTTGGTTTTGTCAAATTGGCTGCTTAATTTTCTGTGTTTTCATATAAATAAGTCCTATACCTAAAGTTGATAGATTCTTAATAATTTGAAGTTTTTACTTTAGCTCTATGTTTCTGCTAATTACATTCGAAATGCTAATAGTAGGCTTTGACTAACATCAGACATGTCAAATTTCAAAACAATATTGCGCCTAAAAACTTCCATCAAAACGCGACTTGTAATTATAAGGTAATTTTTCGAAATGACTTTCGATTATTTCTGATATAACATTCGTACAGCTTTAAACGTTTATCAGCATTGTACAACATTTCGAAAACAACTCGCGTTTTGATGGAAGTTTTTAGGCGCAATATTGTTTTGAAATTTGACATGTCTGATGTTAGTCAAAGCCTACTATTAGCATTTCGAATGTAATTAGCAGAAACATAGAGCTAAAGTAAAAACTTCAAATTATTAAGAATCTATCAACTTTAGGTATAGGACTTATTTATATGAAAACACAGAAAATTAAGCAGCCAATTTGACAAAACCAAAATATACAAGGGGTTCCATTTAAAATAGTTAAAGTATCGGTGTTTCAAAAATTACATTTTCCAAAAATTGTAGAAAACACCCTGTATACTATTTCGCAGTAAATGAACAAAAACGTTAAATTACATTTCCTGGTATATCTTTTGTACCATAGTGGTAGTAATATGTATCTAACAGAGCAGTGAAAATTTAATTTTTAAATATATTGATTTTTCAAAAAAAAATATTATTTCGATTTGCAAAAAACCAGAGAGATTTAGAAAAATACTTATTGGACAAAAATACTTTAAATTAAGAGCGTTATTCGAAAATCGAAAAATATACAGGGTGTTCCATTAAAAATAAAAAAGTTGTCACTAACCCAAGCACAACGGGCTACCCTGTATATACAAAATTATAATAAAATTAAAGTCCAATTTATATCAAACAACTTTTATATACAACTTTTTTAGTAGATCTAAAAGCTTCTGAGATAAGGTAGTGGGTTATCTTATGTGCCCCACCCTGTACAAGAGACTAAGGCAAAGCCGAGCCAAAAGGATATAATCTTAGTTATTAATTATAATAATAACTTAAAAGCTGGTTTAAGAATATGTAAGTTTTAAACAAAACACATCTACTTTAATAAGGCGAGTAGACCTCAACAACTTATGAAAAGTATTTATTAGTTTTCGGTATTATATGCCAGTAACGACCAATCTGAGGCATAAAATACCGACGATGTTAATTTATTAAGTCCTAGGCTTAATAATAATAATTTATTTTTAACTCTTTTCCTAACATATATACAAATCTTTAGCACTGGTTCATAGAAGACGAATAATTGTTTATTTATATTTTGTTTTTAGGGTATTAATTACTAATTGTGATATGTTCTCAATTTTATATTTAATTACCTCATCGAAAGCTTCTCTAAGGTCTTTTATATCTTGATATATTTTGTTTTCATTTAAAATGGGATCTATAAGTTCATTCTGATTTTTTGGGTATTGAACTTCTTTTTGAAATTCATGTATAACTTGTTTTTCAAACAAAAGAACAGAAGAATGTGCTTCTGAATCATTTGATGGTAGAATATAGCTGGTTTCGGAAGAATCAATATATGTATTATCTTCTCTGAACTCATACGGATCACTAGAACTAGATGTTTCTACTGTATAGTTCATTTTTTCTTCGTTATCCAAAGCAGATTTATCTGGTGTCCGGGTAAAACTTAAAACTGCAAAAATCGCGTAGCCATTAATATCTAATTAGATTTGTTATTAGGTTTTGGCGAAAACTATCCAATCTTTTAACACTAATTTTAAAAGTTCTTAACATCAGGTTGTGATACACCAGTCAAAAGCTATAAAATTTCAAATTTAACCCTAGCAAAACAAATTAAAATCTTACATAGTTCGAATAACAATGTAATGTTATATGTCCCGATACGCTGCATTTTTATAGAACACCCTGTATTATGTTTCTGTTATTGATCAAATAAAATAATATTATTTTAGAAAAAAATTAACGTTACATAAAAAAAATAGTAGTAAAAGTTAAGACGGTTAATATTTTACCCAAAACCACGGTAAATGTGTACCCGAATATATATTATTGCAAAGAACATAAAGAACTCGTATGGTCATTTTGTCTGATTATCTTTTAATGATGAAATAAAATTATTAATTAGGTTATATATTGTAACGTTTAAAACCCGATCATATTTTAATATCAATAATTTGTCACCTACGACACTGGACCGACCATAAACTGTAAATATCTATGAAGCTAAATATTTAAATAAACAATGACTGAATTTTATAATACTTACCTTGATTTTCCAAAGCCATAGACACTAAACGTTTTCCGCGAGTGTGCATATCTTACGTTTTAATCACAAACTTAATGCGCAGTTTTTAGAACAATATTTCTCGGCGCAGAACGTCTAGCCTTACTTCCCAGCTGTTAGTACTACGCGGGTATTCGATTATCACTGTTTCATGTGAAGCTTTAGAAGAGGTTCACGTGATTTTTTTCAGTTAATTTAAAATTGACAGATAAAAATATTATGCAACCCCCACATATAACGTCTATTTGTGGCGGGACTGGTAAAGATGACATAACGTAATTTCGTGCCCCCGAAAACATTACGGTACAAAGTATTTTTGTAAACTAAAAGATATAAAAAACAGTTAACTTAGAAAATTTTGTTAGTTATTTAATGGTGCTTTCACACTGATTGTAGTTTATAAGATATTCTGAGGACAACAAAACATTGTCGTTACCAATTATTTTATTCTGTGAAAATATCCTTAATGCAAATTTTTTTATAAAATGCGCCTAACAAGTAAGATCTTTGTTTCTGTTTGCTGAAAAAATCATCAGATTAACTTTTGTCAAAATGATCCTGGAGTTTATTTTTATTTCTAGAGTACACATATTATGTAGGTAAATGTACAGGGTGGGCCAAATTCGACGCTTTTAATAGGAAACTCATGTTCCTGTATATTTTACACAAAAACTGACCGCCGTTTGCGAGGCTCAAATTTCAAGCCAAACTTACTGGTGAAAACCGCAACTCGCTATCTTGCTTCGTTTACCCGCTACAGAGTGTTTCTCAATTTCTGCCATTTTCTTTAATCCTTCATAACTTTTTTATTTATAAAGATTTTTTAATTCTGTAAAAACATTTCCACAGCAACTTTTTCTGCAGATTTCAAATATGCCTTTTGTTTTTTATAAGACTTCAAATTTTTGGGTTATTAATTTTTTTCGAAATTTAAATGGAACACCCTGTATATTTTTTTAATTTTAAAATGAGCAAAAAATTACCGTTTCAAAAATGTATCACACTTTGTATTTATTTTAAGCCGTTTTAGAGATAAATGGCATTTTATGTTTTTTATTATTGATATTTGGGCGCAAGTAGGCCATGAAAGAGTAAACATGTTTATTACTTTAAAAAATCCTAACTTAACTTTTGTATTTTTGTATTTTATTAGTTTCAAAGACCGAACCCGTATAAATCCAATAAAAACATTTTTAACAAATTTAAAACCGCTAAAACAACCCAGACACTTTTTATAATAAATGCTCCTAATTTATGTTTTATATTTTATTAACTGCAATACCGCATAATAACTAACCTATTTTATAAATAATTTAATAATTTAAAGATTATTTAGTTAATTTATTTTATTAATGATTTTCCCTAAAATCTTTTTGAGCACGTTTAAATTCAACGCCACTATTTTTTAATAAAAAATAGCAGAAAACAACACTATTTTCCAGTATGCAGGTAATAGGTGGCCATGGAAAACAAATGTAAGCTTCTGGCTTTTTAAGATGCATTTATTATAGAAAGTAGTTGGTTGTTTTACTGGTTTAAAATTTGCTAAAAATGTGTTTATTGGATTTATACAGAATCGGCCTTTGAAGTTAATAAAATACAAAAGTTAAGTTAGGATTTTTAAAGTAATAAACATGTTTACTCTTTCATGGCCTACTTGCGCCCAAATATCAATAATAAAAAAACATAAAATGCCATTTATCTCTAAAACGGCTTAAAATAAATACAAAGTGTAATACATTTTTGAAACGGTAATTTTTTGCTCATTTTAAAATTAAAAAAATATACAGGGTGTTCCATTTAAATTTCGAAAAAACATTAATAACCCAAAAATTTGAAGTCTTATAAAAAAACAAAAGGCATATTTAAAATCTGCAGAAAAAGTTGCTGTGCAAATGTTTTTACAGAATTAAAAAATCTTTATAAATAAAAAAGTTATGAAGGATTAAAGAAAATGGCAGAAATTGAAAAACACTCTGTAGCGGGTAAACGACGGAAGATAGCGAGTTGCGGTTTTCACCAGTAAGTTTGGCTTGAAATTTGAGCCTCGCAAACGGGGGTCAGTTTTTGTGTAAAATATACAGGAACATGAGTTTCCTATTAAAAGCGTCGAATTTGGCCCACCCTGTACAGTTTTGATCGACTTCTAGAAAGAAATATCATTGAATTTATAATAATATAAAATTGGCAACGTTGAGGGATTGGTAACACGACTGAACATAATATTTTATACAAACGGGACTTATTAAGCGGTAATATATGACGGGTTTGATAAAGACGATACATCGTAAATTTATAATATATACCTTGGGTTTGGTAAGGTGGCTTAATATAGTGGGATTGGTAGAGTCGGTAAAATGAATATATATATATATATATATATATATATATATATATATATATATATATATATATATATATATATATATATATATATATATATATATATATGTTAAAGCAAAAAGGAAAAAATTCCCTACTGTCTTGGTGTATAATAAAAATATTTTACTCCCTTTAAAGACAGTTAAAAGAAAACGTCCTGCTTTTCTATGCTATCCACCACGACTCTCTCCCCAGACCGGTTTCGCCTGCCTTACAGGACTCCTCAGTGAGGCTGTATCGAGTCGTGGTGAATAGCATAGGAAACCAGCGTCCTCTTATTAGACAAGTTTCGTTGTCCAGCGGTAGGATATTAAATCCTGCCGTTGATGCCCTACTGAAATCGCATTCAGTAAATACGAGCATCAATTGAAAGGTTGAAATTATCACGAAAAAACATCGGTAAAAGGAGAAGCTCAAAACAATATTTGGATATTTTTGTTGAAAAAGCTTATGCATAGTACGAATGTTCAACTCGCTATCCAAATATTTCCTTTCTTGCCCAGAGTAGTAGCTTATTTTTACAGGAAAAGATTGAATATGCTCCCGGACTAAGTTCCTGACCTCTTCCGAAAAGGCATTCGCGCTTGGTTGTTTTCCTCGTAAATCTCTAGGAGATTTTCCTTGCTCAGTCAGATTTTCGATTCTTCTAATACGCTTATAAGTGACTGAATGTAAAGACATAAAAGCTTTCAGACAAACATTAACTTTATCAGATCCTTTAAATGCATAGAACTTAAAAGTCTTTGATTTTGGTTTGTGTATCTCACCTTGTCGAGGACGGCGCTGCTTTATGTTTAATACCTGAATAAGGCCCTGTAGGAAGATGTCTTGTTCGTCTTTGGATTGAAAAGAATAGAATCGTTGGAAAATTTGCAACTTCTCATCCTCACTGAACTTCTCATAGCATTTTAACCTACAACTAAAATAATATTAAGTTAGATTTTTATTATAAAACTAAACTTTCATAGAAATTACCTGCAAGGGGGCCTCCTATTTGCTTTGCAGGAACATTTTTACCGGTGGAACTTGTATAAGACTTGCCTTCTACCCTTGCTTTTTCCTAACATTACGGTCATATTTAGAAGGATCACTTTTACGTTTTTTTCGCGAATTTCACTATTTTCCTCCATTTTACATCAGCACGTGTAAATTGTATTGTAAACAAACTAAGAAAGACGACGCAGTGACGATAAATCTAAAAACAAATCTAGAGGCGCTTGCATCGATATCCCCACCAATAGCACTTTGCAAACCTTATGCATAAAGGCAACATGTCAGTGACATGTTTCCTTTATGCGAAACGCCGTGTGAATATCTTGTTGGTTTTATCCATATAGCAAACCATGACATGTATCATTATTACATATTTCAATGTGTTGAGGTAAAAGAACCCTATTTTTGTTAAAACATGAAATTGGCCAAAAAATGACATGTGCCCTTTCTGCATATACCGATTCAATTACACTTAAGTGGTTTTACTATTTTGATTAATTTCAGTAACTACATCTTTGGAAGTATTAAAATCTTTTGGCAAAAATCTCAAGATATCCATCATCAAATTTGAAATTTAAACTAATTTTATTTTACAAAATTCTCAATTCTTTTGCTGTATATAAGGTAAAATACCCAAATATTGACAGTGGACTAAAGATTGACACTTATGTGCATATATACAGTATATTAACAAATTTTCAATGTTTATAGAGTACATATAATTAGAAAATAAAAGCTAGTGCTATCTGCTTTGAGCGTTAAAAACCTCATATTTATAGGTTAATTTATTTCCATATTTCACATTTTTAAGTTGGTGCTTATATGTGTCTTGACCTGTTTCTACTAATTCTAAAGATTTTTGTTAAGAAATGAATTAGGTTTGGTGCTTCATAGCTAAGGTAAGAGCATAGACTGATATGTTTTTTTAAACTGTAGCATGCTTAAACTTTAAAACTTTAGTTTTTTAATAGAATTACGCCATAAATCGTTATTTGTTATGATATTGGGGGGATGTCAACCACTGGTACCTAAAAAGTATAAAGTTTTAAAGATTGACACCGGGTGTCAACTTTTGACTCTATGGAGGTTTTTTCATGTTTTGCTGTTTTTTCTCCCTCATTTACACTAGTTTTTCCATTTCTAGGAAGACAAGTTTTAGTGAATTTGTTCAATCAGAACTATTGGATGACACCCCCTGTCAACTTTTGGTATTGTAATGTCAACCATTAGATCTTTTAGATTTGCATTTATCAATTTTCAGAATTATTGGATTTATCGAAAATGGCCCAAAAAACGCCAGTTGCTAAAATACTCACCTAAAGATATGGAAGCAGCCTTAGAACAGAAAAGAGACAAAAGAAAAAAGTAATGCTAGAAAACGACAAACAAGAAAAAATGGTATAAAGAAGAAAAAAACAAGAAGAAACCCAAATCGCACAAACTTTCCACCTGGCAATCCCCATACAAGTAAAGCATGGGTCTCGCGATGCTTTATGTCCGCTCCACAGCTTAACCTCTGTTTGGTTGTGTAGCCCAGCTCTGCAGCAAGGTCAAGAAATAGTGTGGACGCATGCTTTACTTATATGGGGGATTGCTCAATGGAAAGTTTGTGCTGTTTGGGAATAAAATGAATTCGAAGAAAATGAGTGATATCACGTCTGATTCTGACACAACGGAAGAATGGCGAGCTTTTGATACTGATAATAAAATAAGTTCTTCAGAAATTCTACAATATGATCAGGTCATGACAGAATCACTGACCAAACAAGAAGCAGAAAGCTTTAGAAAACATTATTATGTCCTGGTAACATTTCCTGGAAAAAAAGAGTTTTCCCCAAATGAAAATTGCTGGCCATTGTTTTAAGTACCAATTCAATAAAGAATTGAACGTCGATGGATAGTTACTTTTTACCAGTTCTAAGAAATTGTATCTGTAGTTTAGCTATTTAGTAATTATTATTTCGTTTTATTATGTTTTTCAAAAATTTCCTTTTCTTAAGTATTATATATACTAGTATTTAATTAGCATTTCTGTATAATTTAAGTTAGCTAAGATAATTTTGTTTTTAATTTTAATGTTATTTACAGATGTGTCAACTATTGGATTTAAATATGTCAATAAATGGGTATTTTAAGTATATGTACAGATCTTTACTTTTTAATTTTATCATGGCATTTTCGGAACTATAGAAAACAAAAGTGTTTTTAAAATACACTGGTTTATATTAATTTAACTATTAGATATTAATAAATATAAAAGAAGTGGTGCAAAATATTTAATTGTCAATCTTTAGTCCAAAAGGCCTGTCCATCTTTAGAGCTCTGACTTTTTGGCATGTCAATCTTTAGTGGAAAATTCCGGTCTTAAAGATTTGGGTATATTTTTTAAAGATAGCTTGCTAGATAATTTTGAAACATATACATTATAAAGTTATAAGCAAGTTAACTTTTTCATACCAGAAAAACCATTAAAAATACAAAAATTTGTAAAAAATATTTAACATGTAATTTTTTCTCTTAATGTTTAACCTTTGGGTGTTTTACCTTATATATATATATATATATATATATATATATATATATATATATATATATGTATTCTCGATTCAAGAAAAGACTTATCGGGTGTGCGGTCTGTATGATTAAAAACTCTTTTTCTTAATATACTCTATATTTCGCCATTGGTTAACAGCTTCTTCAGGAGAGTAAACTACAACACAGATGAAGAAACAAGCACATTACATAAAATGTACAGATAAAAAAATTAAATAAGTAACTTACAGATTTAGAGTTAAAAATTAAAAACTTTGACACTTTAAACAGGGTGGTAACTTTTAAACGTAGCAACAGGAACAATATCTTAAAATAATAAATTTCCAACGTATATATACTAAAATTCCTGAATGATAAAAACACATACCATCTCTTTTCTTTGTCCTTTTTTTATACATAAAACAAATACCTATCTTTTACGAAAAACAAAAAATATAATACTCAATAGGACACTGATTTTTAGAAATAAAATATTTAAAACCAACTATTTTCAATGTGCGAAATATTACATACAATTTAAAATATACGAATAAATATTGATTAGTTGACTAGTATCAGATTTATAATTAATTGATTGTTTATTTTTATTGATATGGCACATTTCAAGGAATAACCTACTTTTATAATTGCTTTGGTGGTCTAAGATTTTAACGTTTTCATAACAGTGGCGCAGGTGTTTTTCCTAGCCGGCTATCACTTTTGTGTTCCGTAATTCTCTGTTTGAGCCACTGTGATTTTTGACCTATATAACAGCCCTGGCACCCTAAGCAAGATAGTTGATAAATGACATTGTTGCTGTATAACGGAGGAGTTTTATCTTTAATTTTGGAAAAGAGATTATCGTTCTTTAATAATTTTAAAATATAATCTCAAATATCCCGCGTCTGATACAGTTTGAATTTTTACATTTGTCATACTCTGTTGAAAACTCGGGAAAAATAAAACACGCTTTGTTCTTTATGACAACTGTGAATCAACTATTTATTTCTTGACGTTTTTTTAGAGAAAGAGAAAACATTGCTTAAACTAACCAACGTTGCCAGACTTGTTATTTAATATTTTAAACTCATCTTAACACCCCCACTAGTTTAAAATATTTTAACAAGCAAGATAAACACTTCTTAATATCTACTTATACTAGCACTAAGACATTCTGGGAACTAAACCCAACAAATCTAAAAATTTATAATGCTTGTTAGAACCTAAAGCCTTCGTCAAAACGTCAGCGGGCATATCTTCAGTCTTTAAATATTCAAGATTGATCAGTTTATTATGCACCACTTCCCTGACAAAATGGTGACGGACGTCGATATGCTTTGTCCTTTTATGGAAAACTGGGTTTGACGACAGCTTTAAGGCACTTTGACTGTCGCTAAACACCATAACAGGCTCAAAATAATTTGTTAATTCCCCTAACAAATTCCTTAGATTGATTGCTTCTTTTGAAGCCTCAGAAATCGCCATATACTCGGCCTCTGTGCTAGATAAGGCTACTGTCTTTTGCTTGGAGCTTTCCCATGAGACAGCACAGCCACCATAAACAAAACAGAACCCTGTATATGACCTTCTGTCAATCTCGTTCTTTGCCCAATCGGCATCTACATAACCTAATAATGGTTTATCATCTTTTTGATATTTTAAACAATAATGCTTTGTTTTTTGAAGATACCTTAAAAGTCTCTTAACACTTTGCCAATGGGTATCGTCGAAACAGTTATTAAACTGACTTAAATAACTAACAGTATACACTGAGAAAAAAATTGTTTATAATATCAATAAATGCCGAACGAAAGTTAATTAAATGAATACATTTATTTTTTAATCCAATGTACACTTGTTAATAGCTTTGTAACTGCTTTTATTGTATAAACGTATTGGCATATATTCTATTAATAAACGGATTTTAGATTAGCCAATGGAACATATTGAATAGAGCAACGAATTGTACATACATTTAATGAATTCTCTAAATGAATACACGAAAAGCTTTAATATGTTTTACGAACAAATTTGATAAAATTGTTACGTAAAATCCACGTCTAAAAACATTAAGTAACAAAGTGTTCGTTGCTTCGATGTTTTCGTTTCTTATAAACTAAATTAATAAATTTTTTAATCCAATGGGTATATGTTAATCGATTTGTAAATGTGTTTGTTAAACAAACGTCTTAGCATGCATTGTGTTAATAAATATTATTACATTACATAATGTAAAATATTCAATAAAGCAACGAATTTTACATATGATTAATAATTAACTAAGCTGACCCGTTCTCAAACAGAATTTGACCTAACTCAAAATATCTACGAGCCCTAACAACAAAATCGAGAAATAACGTTTACCTACATAAAAAGTGCTCAGAATATTAAGCGGAATCCAAAAGTGGAATAAAAATTTGGCATTAACATTTAAAAAAGTAAATTTGAAAGGATTTCCGACTTTTCGAGAAACCCTGTATAATTCAAAATATTGTCAAAATATGAAGAAATGATAAATAAAATCTACGTGTTCGAGCGTTTGTACAAATTATACCAGGTTACGGAAAAACTTGGGTGTTTCCAAACTTTTTGATCACACTGTATAGAAATAGGAAATACCTACTAACCATAACCACTTTATTGTAATATAGTAATTACATAAAAATATAATACATATACTTATAAGCTATTTTTTAGTAGTTATTTCTATCGGCATCACAATGAGATGATACTTTGGTGGGCAGTCATTACTTTGTAGCACACCAAATGAAATTATACTAGCATGCGCTGTTGCAAAAAACATTTCAAAATAATTGCGATAATGTTGAAGACGTTCTTCGCAAGGTCGTGACATTCTATTGCCGAAATAGATCAAATGACCAACAGTTCTCGCCGGTTGAAGATGTATATATAAAACAATCGTCAAGAACCAATTCATCCGGGCAGTTCTGAAGCATCGCCTGGTATGCTATATCGATATTTTCAATGAGAGCGGGAGGAATTCGCCATTTAATCATGGATGACGAACTGAAAAGAAAAAGAATTAATACTTTTTGGTAGGAACTTGATAGGATAGGAAATAAAACATTAAATATTTCTATGAATTAGCGATTTTGCGGGTGATGCAAAACGCAGAATAGCACAACAAGTCGGCAACGTTGAATGCCACATTTCAAGCAAGGTCAGGCAAAGGAATATTAAACAATCTATTGAGTAGTCCGTTACTTTGTGACAATACATTTTTACGTAGAATGTAATACAATACAATACATACAATAACAATACATTTTTACGTAGAATGTAATAAAAACAACAATAACAAAGTAAAATTTGTGTTTTTATTACATTCTACGAATATTAAACAGATGACCAGCATTGCCGATGATTTGCCAGTAATTAGGTGGTCTGTAAAATCGCCATTTTGGCAGTATAAACTTTTTTCGGAAAAATTCACATAAAAAATTATTTTTCTATATGGAAAGAAAAATAACAAAAAATAAAGGTTACTGCATATTATTAAAATGAGTCATGCCTTCTAGTCTCTAGTATTATGAGTAATTTTGTTTTGTATTTTTTTTTTGAGAAAATTTACCTATGTTTTGTTACTTTGTTAGAATAGACCTGTATCCTTGAAACTAATTAATAATTATACTCGAATTATAATTAAAATTCCTGTGTTTAACTGCAGAAAGTAGAGTTTTTTCTAGAGTGTCAAGTTTATGTTGTATTTTTATAAAAAACTGTTTCGTTGTTGTAATATAACTACCTATTTGTATGAAGTGTTTTCCATTTACTATATTGACTTGCCAGTAAACATTTAAAAAAATAATATGGCAGTAATAATAAATGCCAGTATCCATCAGTAAATAGGCCGTGAAGCGTTGGCAACGCTGCAAACGGCGAGCATTGAAAGTGGCGAAACGCTTTAAAAATAAAAAATAGTGGAATAACAAATAATAGACTTAAAAAATGTGTGTGAATTGAAAATAGTATGTACGTATATGTATACGTGTCAGAAATTGTAGGATTATATTATTTAACTTAAAACTAACCTGGTGTTTGTCACATTGTGTGCCATCGGTATACTGTCACGTGTAAAACTGTTCCTGGTCCTGCGTTGCTGATGCATAAAGCTGCCACCAGCGACGCGCCGCATGCGTCTTATTGATCTTCTATGTTGGAATGTTGAATGGAATATGAAAACGGGAAAGTGATGTTGCGCGTTGCCGATGAGAAATAAATTATGGTGTTTTTAGTAATTAATTGTTCGGGATTGTCGTATTGGGCGCGTTACGGAGGGTCTGTCTAGCTTCATCCGAATAACAAGCCTTTGGAACCTGTATTGTTTCTGTTACATAATGATTTAGAAGTCCACGAATATTGTTCAGACTGGTGCAATATTTCTTCCACTCGGTCTCATCAAGGTGATTTAAGAATGCCAAATACCTGCTCGAGCGACTCCTCTGCATTAACCCCATAGACTGTAATTTTGCCCTTTCCGGCAAAGAATTCCTTATCATATCCCTGTGCCTCGGTAAACTGGCAATTGTTGGAGTTTCGATTCCTGATCCGGTATATTCAACTACCCACTGTTGTACGTATGATGTTTCAAAAGTTCGAGCACTCAGGAAACACAACGCTACGGGTGTGTAATCAGCTAATACACCTTCGACAAGTGGTGTGTTTTTCCGATCAACGGGAGGAAGTTCTTCTGCGCAAGTACCCTATATAGACAGAATTAAATCAGTTTATACGTTTCAGAAGCAAAAAAAAGCGCATGCGACTTCGTATTATACGCACAATGACCAATGACACCACTGAAAATAAAGTCAGCACCATATTGATTATTGTTTTAAAATTCAATCAATTTAAAAAATTGTGGCATTACGATGTTTTTTGAAAAATAAACAAAAATAAACCATTGTATTATTTTGCCTCTGCAGAATTGACATTTTCTTTAACAACTTATAGAAAGAATTACCAACATTTTTTGAATTTGGAAGGCGTTGAAAACTTGCTTATTTTTTAATGTTATGCCCTTTATAGCAAAGGAAAGAGATTAATGATCATAATCATGTATCATAGATAAAATTTAATTTATATACATACCTGATATTGAATAAGGTGCACGATGGCCAGAACAAACAAGAGAATGGGCGGCATAGAGTCCGTCATGATCGATCAGTAGTAACTAATATTGTGTTCTCATATATAGTAACTATATATTGTGTTCTCAATTGTTTCAAATTTATATATGTATGAACTTGTAAATAATTTTTGTTGCTATTTTTAATGTGTTGTTTTTGGATTTGGAAGATCGGTGCATGATAACCCAGGGTGATCCCGCATAATTTATTCGCTATAAAGCAATAAGGCCAAGAGATATTAGGGATCAAAATAAGATTTGTTCCATAAATGTGGTGGCAAATGTTAGTTGTTAAAAAGTTATACAGGGTGTTGAAATTCTAAGAAGAAAGCTATTTTTTTATCATAGGTATACAATTTTCAAAATGCTCTAAATATGTATGTCATTGACATTTTGTACAGGGTGTCCCACCGGGAACCAAATCGATCTATATCTGGAAAGTTAAACGCAGGAAATTTTTGAAAATTTGGGGGTATACTTACTATAAAGTCGATGGGGGCAACTCGACTAAAATATTTTCAAAATGGCGGCACTTCCGGTTCTACCGGAAGCAGATGTCAACTTGCTTATTTTAAATGGAACACCCTATATTATTACATTTTTGGATTCTACGCAAGATTTTAGGTTGACTTTATGTATATATGATGTCCTATACCTAAGTCTAAACGTTTTTAACATATTTAAGTTTAAATGTTAAAAATGACGTTTGCAGGCTCTCAAATAATTAATATTTTTTTCTATAACTAAGAATTTATGATTTAATTTGGTATGAGTTTCTTATGGTAAAGGATCTACTTTAAGAGATTTTTGGTTGTATTTTGACAAACTTCAATACAGGGTGTATAAAAATATGATTCAAATAAATGAAAATGAGAAAAGTACCAAAAATCATTTTTTTAAATGGAAACCCCCAAATTTTTTAACTGTATCGGATTCAGCATTAAAAATTAGGGTAAGTTTGCTTAAGCATGTCTATTCCGAAAATATTTAGTTTTCGAAATATTGCCAATTTAATATTTTTATATGCCTATATATTTGTTGCGGTTATGAAGCTCCTTTATTCTACTCTTAGTTGGCCATGACAGCTTTAGCCAACACTTGACATGTGTCACTATTACTTGACATTTCGGAAACAATTATCCAAGTAATTATCCCAAATAATCATGCCGGAGCGCTTAAATTACACAAACGAAGATTATTTAAACCTATTTATTATTTATGGAGAATGTGATAAAGTTATTACCTACTATAGACAACCTGTGACACTTTTGCCATTCGATATCCGCACAAGCAGAAACCATCGCAATTTGCTGCTAAACAAATTATAAAAAATTTCAAAAATCTTAGATACTACGTCGCAATAACAGTGACTATACTAAAAAATTATCGAAATTCTAAGTAATAGGACGCTATGATTTTGTATTTGAGCATAACTTGTAATTCTAAATAACTTTTCTGAATAACATTTCGCTGAATTTTTCGTATTTAAGGTACCTACTTTAATCTTGAACTAATTTAATATTTTTTCCCTGCTCTGTATACTATCGGTATACTATTCAAATTAAAGGGACTCTAAGTGCATCTATGGTATAGTCATCCAACATGCACTAACTCTTACTAGTATTTAAATATCGATTCTGCAATTAATGAAAAAAATCCCATTTGTTGCACACTTAATGGACCACACTGTATAGGTTTCTGAGCTTGCCAAAATGTTAAAATAGTGTTGCTAGATGACTGATGAGGTTTTTAAGTGTCATGAGCGACGCGGGCACCTCGTATAGATTCAATTGCATGTGATAACATTTTAATTATTTAAGTATATTTTTGAATATTGCGTATGAAAATAACATTTTTGTCTCAATGTGAATTAAGTCACCTACATATATGACCTCGATAAGACCCTTAGCAAATAATCTTATACCTAATTAATTTATCTCTCGATTTGTCTCGCGAAAACTCTGCTGCCATAGAAATATAAAGTATTTCAGCAAAGCGAATAAAAAATGGTGATGCTGCAACAATTCTTATAGTCTAAATATAGACATTTTTTATCGGAATCGGCACCGACTCGACGCGACAGGATGCTGTAATCTTTTGACATTGAGAATCAACCGTGCAGACCGTACTTGCCGCCAAGACAAGACCAAGATACATTTTAAAAATTTTAAAAGTGTGTGTTTTGTTTCACTTAATTATTTTTAAAATAAATTTTTATTTAACCCAGATATGCCGGAAGGAACTTTTATTTTAAAAGACGTTTAATTTCTCAATTTTTTATTGGTTTTAACAATAATAAACACAATAAAAACTACTAAACTTATAGCTAGTACGCACAAGTCCTTTAAGGGCTAGACCTATATATAGGACGTTAGGAATATAACATATGATAATACTTAATATAAGAAAAAACTAAGCCGTGGTATGATATGCAACAAAGCATTTGACATGTACACCAACATCACATTTAAGACATCGGGTGGTAGTTTTGGAGTGACAATGGCGACATTTTGTTTGTTTATCTTATGGAATAACAAAATGATCAATTCTATCAAAACGAATTTCCATATTTTCGTTTTGACTAGGTCTTCCTTTTGAACTGCTGTACGACTTTTTATTTTGTTTTAGAAGTGCTACTGCTATTCGCCTTCTAAAGGTTAGATGATCCATGGCGCCTTTGTTGGTTTTATGGATTTGCCAAGCATTATGCACGGCCATATCCAGGCACTGGGAGATTAGGTAAAAATACCATTTTTTTCCTCTAATAGATGTTCGATAAAGGCTTATGTTTTCATCGCACCTGTCTACGCCACCCATATTAGCATTATATCTGTTAACTACGTGTGGTTGTTCAATTTGAATATTCTTTTTCTCACGTTGTGAATATCTTTTAACATTATGAGTGGGTTTAACACCCAAAGCATTTGAACACATTGTGACAATGCTATTGTCATTCCACTGAACCGCAACTATATGATTTTCTTCTGACATCCGATATTCATAATCCCCCCTTTTTCTTTTCTTTAGATCTATAGAAGCAAATGGATTGTTGATAATTCTGTTACAACGAATTGTTCCGCTTGCCTGAATATTTTTTGTAACAAATATATAAGCAATTCACCAGAGTTAAAAAAATTATCAAAATAAAAGTGAAAATTAGGATCCTGCCATCTAGACCTCAGTGTATCTGCATATGTTAGTACAACACCTGCTCCCACTCCCAGTTCTGTGTAAGTTGTTCCAATATGAGTAGCTGCACCCTGGTATGGTTCAAACCAGTTAACGTATCCTAGACGCGTACATCCCACCCATAGCTTGTAGCCGTACCGGATCGGCTTGCCTTTTATATATTGTTTGCAACCATGTCTACCGTAATATGGGACCATGGCTTCGTCAATGCTGTGCGATTTTTGTAAAGGAGCATATTCAAGGAATTTTAAATCCATATGTGCAAATAAGGGTCGAAGTTTGGCAAACTTGTCATTTTTATCTAAATGGTTGTTATCTGTAAAGTGCAGATTGCTCATGATATATCAAAGTCACTACAAAAATATTATTCTTGAAAGGTTACGTTTAGAAGAGGCATCTTCTATTCGATTTTACTCAAAAGTGAATTATAAGGGAATTGAATACAAAGTAGGAAATTATGTATCGGTTTTTAAAAATGACGTTCTGTTCTACATTATATGTGAGATAGTTCTTTTAAGAAAGGAAACAGTATGTTTTTTGTTCAAAAATTGCAAACTGTTATCTACAAGCCACATTTTCTGTCTTATGAAGTTGATCCAAATGCTCTAGGAGCTTTTACGGTAATATGCATGGATGATGTTCTTGGACCGCCTTTAACTTTAATAAAAACCTCAAGAGGAAAAGTAATGTTGCGACTAAAAGACTATAACAAAACTTTTTCATAAACCATCTTTCAACTTTTCATCAGGTCACTTTCACTTTCCCAAAACAAAATGGCGTCATGTCAAAATTTTGAAAGATCTCAAAAAATTCCAATTTTATTTTTTTTTGGCTCTATATCACAAAAATCAATAATAAGTAATAAGTTATTGAAGATCTTATGATACGAGTAGTAATGTGCTAGTACAAAGTTTATTTTTTCCAATTACCTAGATACTTTTGCATGGATTATTAGTATATCCTATATTTTATAACTTTTTACGCCCATGCATTGCCTATTGTATGATCTTCGCATTTAAAATCATTACTGCTCCAATAAATATAAGTATATGTACTGCTTTTTGCGTCAAAAACCAATAATTCATAAAACAAAAGAAATAATAAAATATTATATATTTTTGCACTCCAAATATAACTATAATTTGTATTTTGAAAGTAGTTTTTTCTATACATATATATCGGAAAATGGCTGAACATCAGAATGATATTCAAGGTGAAGGGTTAGACGAATATCATCACGTTAAATCAACGCCTAATCACGTTATTAATTACGCCTCCAAAAATAATGCGCTTTATACTTTCCCTTTTGACGAAAGTAAAAATTCAGAAGAACACATCCAAGAACCGTCGAGTTTCCACATCGTCAGAAGTCTTATTAATACCAATTCAGAATCTGAGGCACGCCGATCGATACTAGATATTTCTGATCCAGCAAGCAAATCATCAAGTACGCCGGCAATCCAATTGCAAGATGAAAAGGTAGAGGACTTAAGAAGATTACTTGCTAGTTGGAATCAAGAATACCTTCTGAATCACTTTATTGGTAAAGTTATTTTAACAAATTTATTATTATTATTACTTTTATAAAAATATATTTTTTTATTTTAGAGCAGAACGTGTTTATCAACGTCCTAAAAGTTATTAAGCGACACCATATCGACAGACTTTTAAATAAGTTTGACATGGGGACACAAATTATATTTGAACATAATTTAGAAAAATGGAGGCAGGACAATGGACTAGAGTCCGAGGTTGTCGCATCAAATGGCGATAAATTAAGTAACATTAATTCGATTAATTCCGCATTATATAAGATATCACCGATTCATAGTAGGTCACCCACACCGTCACGCGAAACTCATCGTTACACTCCTTATACCTCTGATGATGAGAGTGAATCACAAGACTGCAGAATATGTTTATCAAATGTGTTAAATGAAACCACTAAAGGAACTATGCTTGTTGAATACTACAACAAATTCTTAAAATTTAATGAAGAAGAAAGGATTGCATTAATAAACGCAATAGCCATATTTTTTGAAGAAAAGGGTGTCCACATATCTCTATCTCAAAGTTATAAGTTAGAAAAGGAAATTTTGGAACGATTTCCGACGGAGCAGTTGGTAAGTTTTTTATTATAAGCTTATTACTCAACCTCCCTTATATACTTATTTATACTTATTAAATTTATAAATTATGTATTTTATTTTAGGAGTTTTATAGATCCGGAAAGAGAGGTCGAATTTACAATAAATATTGTAACCTAAAAACTTCATTTAAATCGGCAGTTTATAAACATGTTTTGGATCAAAAACCCAAAAACAATACTACAAAGAATAATTATAGAAAATAAATAGTTTTAGGTAAATAAAACATTTTTTTTTATAACTGTGGAGTATATGTAACTGTGTTTGCAGAGGCTGAAGATGGTGCCGACACATGTCTAAGGGCGTTAAAATTTGATAATTTAAGTGCTGAATAATTCGATTGCACTTGGAAAGCCTGCAGTCAGTATCGTCTTAAGGATATAAAAAGTTTACCTACCACTACTGCCATCTTGGAAAAATGGTCATTTTATAAGCACCCCTCTGGTTTTCGATTAGTAAGTATATTTACTGTTCCTGTTATATTGATTTTGGTAAATTTAAATTTTACAGATAGATATGGACTTTAACGTGATCTATGAGAATGGAGATGCATTTTTAAATAATTGGCAAAATTGTTACGATAAGCTCATTACATTCTTATCCGATCACAATAACGTGAAAGAGAAAAATATAAAAGCTTACATAGACCAAGTAAAAGCCAATGCCGGAGAACTTATTTCTGAGAGTAAGTTTTATCAATAGCATCAATTAATTGTACATTTTACCATTTGAAGTTTGACCCAAAAAGAGCACATAACACCTAATATTATTACTTTTTTCATAGCACTTACTATTACGGAAATTCCATATAAAGTGTCGAAAATGAGTCACCCTGTGCATAGGTAAAATTTCAGTAGTATATACAGTTAATATATTTTACAGATAGCCGAAATGCTGTAATTCTATGGGTACTACACGGATATTTTGTTCCGACCACCAAATTTGTTAAGAAGAATGAAACTGGAAAAAATATGACAACAAAGTTTACCATAAAGGACTCGCAAGAATCTTTTCTGTACATAGGGAAGTGCATGCAGCAAGTAGAAGACCATATAGTTCATCTAAACAAATCCAAAAAAGTATTCAACCTTTCATATATTGTATTGGAGAGAGTATACTTTCTATCAATGAAATATATATCTATTTCGATGGTATTAGGTATAAATTTTTTAATATCCTCAGGGCAGTTGATATATGCTTTAAGATAATGTACCTCTTTAATTTGAGTTTCCCAGCAGAAGCTTCTATGTTTTACAGTTTTCTCGAGTTCCATTTTTTTCAATTTAAGACTCTGAAGTGTTTTCCTAAAGTACATATTTTATCACAGTATTTAAAAGAAAGTGAAATGTAAATCATATATTTTAAATAATAAAAGGTTTTTCATTCATCGCGTTTTTTATTTAAATTCAACTTCCAATTTTTTATGGAATACTGAAGACGCACATACTCTCATACATATATTATTTTAGGGTGCGCTAATAAAAATAATCCAATATTGTATTTCGTGTTGTTCCTTATTGCTTTCAGTTTTTTTATATGTTAATAATACAACCATAAGTCATTTGACCTGTGATATTTGTACATTATTTCAATTATTTCGTAGATTATTAAAATACATAATTTTAAAGGAAGATAGATTGGTTCATTTAAAATAAGAAAAAACATTCTCTCATTTTGCCCTATTTTGAGTTGGCCAAACTACCTATAAACTTAAAAATAATCCTGTCCAATATTATAAAATATTTAGGAAGCTAATATTAAAATTATTTTGAGTTTAGCCGACTCAAAAATGGCAAAATAAGAGAATGTTTTTTTTTACTTTAAATCGACCAATCTTCCTTTAAAATTATATATAGGTGTTTTATTAATCTCTGAAACCATTAAAATAATGTACAAATATCACAGATTTAAAAACTCATGTTTATATTATGAACGTACAAAGTCACTAAAATAATGTACGAATTTCATAGATTCAATTACTAATGGTTATAGTAGTAAGAAACGAAATCATTAAAATAATATACAAATATTACAGGTTTAATAACTTATGGTTATAGTATTTATGTAAAAAATCATTGACATAATGTACGATGTTCATGGATTCAATAAATGATGGGTATAATATTAACAAGCGAAATCATTGCAATAATATACATATACTGCAGATTTAATAACTTACGGTTTTAGTATTTATGTTAACAATCATTGACATAATGAATGATTTTCATAAATTCAATTAACTGGTGGTTATAGTATTAACAAATGAATTCACTGAAATAATATACAAATATTACATGTTTAATAACTTATGGATATAGTATTTATGTAACAAATAATTGACATAATGTACGGTTTTTATAGATTCAATAACTTATATTTATATTATTAACGTACACACTCATTGAAGTAATAAATAGGGAGCATTTAAATAATACACAAGCATTATTGAATCAATGAAGAATCTTTATCACATTGATTAACTTTACTTCACGATTTTCAATGAGCTTATCTACGTTACGACAATGAATCGATTATATTTTCATGAATTTAATTATCAACTAATGTGCAAATGAACATTAATTCAATTAAAACCATCATCGGCTCAATTTTAATAAAATAATTTATTCTAATCACGTAATTTTCCATAATATTTATGGACGTTTTTAGTTCAGTGTAGGATATATCTGGCCTAGTCATTACGGCCAAGTACATTAATCCACCAATTGCTTGACGGTAAGGCACTGATAATACACTATTATTGCCCTTCACTAAGCTTGCACCTTTCTCCATCGGGGTCTCAACGGTCTTACACTCCTTCATACCGAACTTATCTAATAGAAACTCTATATAATTACTTTGGTCTAAAGTTACAACATTTTTGGACTTATTTATAGTAACATTCATGCCTAAAATCTGCCTAGCCTGACCTAGATCTTTTAACTTAAATCTTGAAGCTAATTTAGCTTTTATTCTGTCAGTTTCGACCTTATCATTTGAAAAAATTATAAAATCATCCACGTACAGTGCGATAACTGTAATTAAACCACTACTACCTGACTTTATAAACACACAAGGCTCAAATTTACATTTACTGTAACCTACATTGACTAAAACACACTCAACCTTATGGTACCACACTCGTGATGACTGTTTGAGTCCGTAAATGGCACGCTTTAACTTAAGAACCATATTTTCACAACCTTGTTTAATAAAACATTCTGGCTGCCTCATGAAAACAGTTTCATTTAGCTCACCATGCAAAAAGGCTGTTGTAGCATCTAGATGTATAATATCTAAGCCTAAATTTACACTTAAACCTATTAACAACCTAAGAGTAGAGTGTCTAACGACAGGAGAGAAAGTCTCTGAGTAATCTACTCCCTCTCTCTGCGTATAGCCTTTTGCAACTAAACGAGCACGATATGTTTTATTGTTGTCACTGTCACACTTTATTTTAAAAACCCACTTACAATCAACCACTGTAGCTTCTTTTGGCCGTTCCACCAGCTGCCATGTTCCATTATCCTCCAATGACCTAATTTCTTCTTGCATTGCCGCTCTCCACTGATTGCCATCAGGTCCGGATAGCATTTCAGATACTTCTGGAGTACACGCTGGATATCCTGTTGTGGGACAGAAAAATGTGATCATGATGATTAATCATCATATTTTACTGGTCGTTGTTGCCTCTCGGATCGCCTTGGAGCTACTACTGCCTGCTCATTCTCATTAGAACTGACATCTGACACATCAGGTACATAGTCAGAGTCATTTAAGTTATCCTGGAAACTTTCTTCCTCAATAGGGTCATGCTCACTACTTGTTAAGCTGCCTTCAGGATCCACCTCTGGAGTATTGTCCCTTTGATCCAGTTGGTCCCCCACTCCAACTACAGTCTCCTCCGAGGACATTTCATTTGGGTATCTCCTTGATTGGACATCTTCATGGATCTGAACATCCCTACTTGTGACAACATCATCTTTACTAGAGTCATACACCCTGTAACCTTTAATGGTTTCAGCGTAACCAACTAGGATACACTTGTTGGACTTCTTATCCAGTTTGAGCCGCTTTTCCTTTGGGATATGGACCATAACGCTGCTCCCAAATATCCTAATATGAGATAAATCAGGTTTCTTACCATGCCATACTTCAAACGGAGTCTTTCCATCTAGTGCACTTGAAATGGACCTGTTTCTGAGGTAACTTGCTGTATTGATGGCTTCCGCCCAAAACCTCTTGCCCAAACCAGCGTCAAATATGAGGCATTTGGCCTTCTCTATCAAAGATCTGTTGAACCTCTCTGCAAGGCCATTTTGCTCAGGAGTATAGGCATTGGTTGTTTGGTGAATGATGCCTTCAGATTCGAACAAACACTTGAAATTGTTCCCACAAAATTCACCACCTTGGTCACTTCTAAATATTTTAATTTTACGACCAACTTGATTTTCTACCATTGTCTTAAAAACTTTAAAGTTAGGAAATACTTGGCTCTTAGCCTTCAAAAAATAGACAAATGACATTCTACTGTAATCGTCAACTAGTAACAGAAAGTACCTGGCTCCTCCTATAGAGTTAACTTCCATGGGTCCACAGACATCACCATGAATAACCTCCAATAAGGCCTTACTTCTGGAACCATTGTGTGGAAAAGGTAGTCTTGTTTGCTTTCCCTCACAACAAACAATACAATTACTTTTGTCAATGCTGCATGCACTTCTTAGTGTTAAGCTAGCTTTAGACGATGCCTCTTTTTGTGCGTTAACGCATGCAGCATTTCATACAACAGCGCATGCAAGTAGAGGCACAAAACATCTGCCTTTTTTATCTTGCAACATACCATTTACGCTGTAAGTTAATATCGGTGCGTTTTACATATCGCAAAATAAATGTTTTAAAGTTTGGAGGTTTGTGTGCGGCATTTATCGTAATTGCAAAAATGAAACAACGCAAACGCAATTGTTGGATACGAGAATTTTTGAAAAAGAAGTACAGCTATTGTTTTATGGATAAAATGCTCTTGAATGGTGGTTGGTTTTTTCAAAACTTTACTAGAATGTCTTCAACGGATTTTGAACAATTGTTATTAATGGTGGGACCAATTATTACAAAAAATAATACAAATATGAGGGATGCTATTCCAGAAAAAATAAGACTGGCAATTTGTTTAAGATTTTTAGCATCGGGAGATTCATATAGGAGTTTAAGGTATACATTTAAAATATCCGACTCGACAATTTCAATAATTGTACCAGAAGTTTGTCAAGCAATAAACAAGGTTTTAAAAGGATATGTTAAGGTGAGAATAATAACTTATACCCATTCCCAATTTAAAAATATCAAACTTTATTTATTGAAAAAAACAAAATACAAATTAGCACTTAGCATATTAGATTTATATACGAGTATACCTAATTTGGGAACCTTAAATACTCTAGTAGGCCCTCTTTGACTTGTGCACCATTAACAGTCTGTAGTTCCAGAAGATCATCGTTGGGATGATCAGTTATATCACTTAAATGCGATTCTGAATGTGGGCTGAACATTTCTGGTGTACGGGAATTTGATGTTTCACAGTTATAATTCGTCGTTGAAGAAGATCCAGGGCGACTATTATCTGGTTCCATAATATTATTGCTCTTATCTAACTTTTCCATTTTAATTTCAAAAAGAATCTTGTTTATTTGAAACTCGGCTATGGCTTGTAAGCGTGGGTCATTTAGACTTCTTAATTTACAAGCAACTACTTCGCCAAAATAGGAGAATCGATCTTGTTTGGTCAAGTTTTCTTTAACTTCTTTCATAAAAGCATAGGCTTCATCCACTTGCGACGGATTTTTCTTACGTTTATTTCGTGCGTTTTGACGCAAAAGTCCGGTGCGCTATAAAGAACGCATGCAGACGGGCATGCCTCTCAAGTGCGCTATGACGCATGCATCAAGATGCATGAAAAAAGGCACCGTCTAAAGCTAGCTTTATGCCTGACACACAGTTAGTCATCTTGTTAAGATCCTGGCTGTTAATGTGGCCTAGCCTCCTGTGCCACACCTCTGGGTCACTGCATTTATCAGTCAACAATGCTAGACTACATTCTTGGCTAAAACTCCAAATTTAATTTGTATAAACCATCATACAAATCAGCAGTAGCTAACAATTTATTATTGCTACTAAAAATAGAACAGCCATTCTTGGAAAAAGAAACTCTGTTACCTTTTGAAATTAATTCACTTACTGAAATAAGATTGGTTGTTAAGCCCGGTACACAGAGGACATTTTGAATGCTAATGTTACAGTTTTCTCCGTCTATATTAGTCACTACCTCGATGTCGCCAACACACTTAACACTAAGCTTTTCTTCATTTGCCACTACAATATTCTTAAGCTTATCCTCTGCAGTCCTTGCACTGGAAATCCAACATTCATTTGGGGTCATGTGTTTACTTGCGCCTGAATCTAAATAAAAATCATCTTTGCAATATTTCCCATTTAAAAATACTGCACTAAATGCATATCTTGGCGCATTTCCCGAAGAACCACTAGAATTTGGGCATTTTGACATAAAATGTCCCTGTTGCTTGCATTTAAAACAAATTATTTTCTTTTTGTTTTTGTTACTGTCAAAATCAGGTGGTCTTGAAGTTGACGTTGTTGACACGCTATTTAATAAAATTTTGCACGAAATACAAACTTTGTTTGACTTCATAAAAGAATTATGGTTACTTGCGTCAGTAGAAATTCCAACAAATGATAAACTGCTTATCTGAGATTTGACGGCCTTCAGAGAATATGGTCCAAGAACTCCATTTACTATGGCTTCAACTTTAGTATGTCCACATGTTAGTGATTTTACAATTAATGAATCTCGGTACATTTTCTTATGAATCTAAAAATCGTTTCCATAACAAAATACTTATTAGTGAGCAGATTTAAAAATATTACCTTTGTTGTACAGGGTGGTTTTTTTGGTTGGTATTGCAGGGTATAGGCTAAACGGTAAGAGATACAAAAAACTAATATACGTGTCCCGTTCTCTTTTTTGATGTTTAGTTTATTGGCGCAATCAGATCCACGCTAACTTGATTGATTTGGAAGATACAGGGTGATTCTCAAAAATTGTCGATTTTTATTATGTCTTATTACTGGGACATTTATGGAGATAGAAAGAAACTTTAAATACAAAAGTTTTATATCTTTTTACGTAGTATCCAGTGGCGGACTTGAAATAAATATGAATGTTTTAATTTTTGAGAAATTACCACAACAGGCATTTTTTTAAATGGAACACCCTGTATCTAAGTATCACAAAAAATGCATTTTTTCTTACGATTACAACAATATATAACACATACTATTTTGCTTTGCCCAAAGTAGCAGAAACACCAAAAACACATTTTTAGTTGGCCATGGATTGAATTATTAATATTCATTTATTTTATGAGTATTAAAAACCCAGTTAACAAAAATACTAAAACTTTAATAAAATTAAACTACTACGGAAAGCAAATAAACAATTTTATAAACTAAACAAATGTAAGTGGCGTTATATATATGAATATTTGGTACTCGTCTTATGCAATTAATAAAATTTTCTGTAAGTTCTTCCAGAGTATTATTTCGAATTTTATATATTTCATTTTTAATAAAACCCCAAAAATAAACATCGAGTGGAGTTAGGTCGGGGGAACGCGGAGGCCATCTGTTTGGTCCATAAGTGCCAAGCCAATTTTCACCAAAATTAACAGTAAGTAAGTGCCTTGCCTGCTATTATGTGCCGGAGCACCGTCTTGTTAAAAATATATATTATTTCTTACAGCTAGTGGCATGTTATCCAACTCGGCAATTATACCTTCTTCCAAAATTTGTATATATCCCTCAGCATTTAAATTGTTATAGAAAATCCTGTAGTTTAACACTCTGTTTTGATACAGTGCCACCCATACATGAAACCCAAACCGTCCTTGTTGTATCCCCGCTACCATCTCTCTCATGTGGATTTGTGTTTGACCAGTATCGATTATTTTGTCGATTAAAAATCCCTTCGCTGGATACGAAAGCCTCATCAGTCCATATTATATTTTGAAAAAATTGGGATTCATATTAATCTGATGCATATACCAATGACAAAATTCTAAGCGCCGTTCTTCATCTCCGGGATGTAAGTTATGAACTTTTCTTATTTTATATGGTTTATATTTATGCTTTTTTAATGTTTTTAACACTTTAGATTTACTTATACCAATATCTTTCTCAATATTACGGCTAGATACCGTCGGTTCAGCAGTAACACAAGTATCGTGTTTACCTCATCCCTTTCCCTATTTGTCTTATTGTAAATATTAGTCCTTGGTTTTTCAAATGATCCATATTCGCTTAAATTATGGTACAATCTTAGAAATATTCTTTTGTCTGGCTGTCGTCGCTCTGGATAACGGCCAAAATATAAGTCTAAAGCTGTGTTTTTATCTTTATTACTTTCAATGTAGCACTCAAAAATGTTTAATTTCTCATAGTTTTGAAAAATATTCATTTTAAATCTTTTTGTTTTATTATATTCACATACGGACTATAAAAACGAATACCTACTAATAGCTAATTGTCATTTGATTTTAGGACATGTAAACAAACCAAATCAAAAATCATTCCATGGCCACCTAAAAATATGGGGTTTTCGGTGTTTTACCTAATTTGGGCAAAACAAAATAGTATGTATAAACTTAAACAAAATATTTTTTGGCTTTTCTCCAGAATAAAATTTAAAAGTTTATTTAACATTTTAAGAAAATTAAAACTTTTATACATTATGAAGAAACAATTCTGCTCTTACATAATATAATAAAAGTTATTATTGCTTCAAAAGAAATAAAATAATAAAATATTCAATATTAAGTTACTTACAATTGACGAATTTTCAGAATCACCCTGTATCTTCCAACCAATCTAGTTAGCGTGGATTTGATTGCGCCATTGAACTAAACATCAAAAAAGAGAACGGGACACGTATATTAGTTTTTTGTATCTCTTACCGTTTAGCCTATACCCTGCAATACCAACCAAAAAAACCACCCTGTACAGCCCATGGAGTGGTATGACTGGTGATGTTTTACTGTATGGTATGCAAGGGTTGCTTCTGCAGTCTGAATAATTTTTTCACTGCTTGTTGTTCTGACAAAAGTATCTAGCTTAGATGTACCTTAAATAAAACTATAAATTAATTGTAATTATTGTGGTTGAAGTACTTTCTATAAATCATTTACTAACCTGCTTGGCTTTTCAAATGTCTGCTATGTTTTTCAGTCTTTTGATCTTTAATGTCTCTTTTGCCTCTGTGAGCAATACTAATATTTGTATTACATACACTACAAAAGACATTGGCTTTCCCTTTTTAACAGAAGGGAAAGCTTTCAGAATGTCTTCCGTTACAACACACTTTCGCTTTGGCATTATTACATTATTTCAATAGCTTAGATTACTAGTAAAATTAAATTAATATTGCAGAAGGCACGGGGCAGAACCTACGTATATCACACGAGCCACGAGCTTTAGACAAAGAATGTAATTCACGTTGGGATTTACCGATACTCCGATACCGATTTACTCGTCGCATTTACCGGTTGCATTCACTGTTAAATATACCCATCTATCAGGCACACTCTACACTAGCAATATTTTAGTCTTTATTCATGTCATAATTTATAATCCTAAACATAAAATAAATAAAGGCAGAAGAATGGTAATTAGTTGGGTACTCACCAAAAATAACATTAAAAGTACTAAAAACCCAAAAAATGAAAAAAAGTAAAAAGATACTTTAAAATCGACGTTTCGGTGGCAAATCTGCCACCGTTGTCAAGATAAATTGAATACAAATAATAAAAATAAAAAATTTACTATTATTAGGTTTTAAATTTTAAAATTTTTATGTTTTTTTAGGAGATTCTGAAATGTCTTTGACATTAAATGTCAAATATGTTTGTTTGGTTATAGTGTCATAGTGACATAGATAACTGGTTGCTGGTGTATTTATTGTTTATATTACAAAAAAGGTGAATAGTTAGTTAATTTTTAGTCTTCCTGAAGATACTTCAGTATCAAGCAAAGGCAACCAAGTGTTATTTAAATTAACTAAAATTGATGCTACACAATTATCTTTATTTACATTTTCTGTAATTACACAAAAATAAACAATGACTCTATTGAATGTATTGAACGACAAATTTATAATATGTTAAAGAAAGAAGAAAAAAGTTGTATAAACTCAGCAACATACATCCATTAGCAAAATTCCTACTTAACATTTTAGATTCTTTGGTAAACAACACTGATACATACATTAACCCTTTCGGGACGGCGACCATTCCAAACATTTATGGCGCACCGGCCGGGAGATTTTGCATTTGAGTACGGCCTGCTGACGGAATTATCCGTCATATTTAAATCGAGGTCCATACTGGTAGTATAAATTTATTGCTTCGCCACTTAAACTTTATTTTAAAATAAAAATTAAGAATATTAAAAAAATAGCTATATTTTCTAATGCAATATTTGAAAAACTCAACACATTCTCTTAAAAACTAAAATTTTTGGAACATAAAAAAATAACATTTATTATTTCAATACTCAGCGACTTCGTGGTAGATTTGGAAGCATGGAACAATACATAATCCGACGTCACATTGTTGACACATGTAACTTGTATCCTTCCGTTTTCTTTCGCCTCGCGTTGTATGGGAACACACTCGACATCTTCTGGCTGCCTTCTTAGCTCCTTCTTTTCGTGGGACCATGGCTGGAAAGTGTCTCCCATTTAGCCTCGCATTACCAAGGTCATGATGTATAGGGTTTAGCTGCTTTGACTGGTATCTAAAAATATAAACATTAAAAAACACTATGTCAAATCAGTACTCTGTGGTTAAGTTACCTCTCTAATAATTGCCGAATTACTGCAAGATGGAATTTAGCAAATGGAACTTTCTTGGTACATCTAGTTAAATACATTGCATGCGCATTCTGTTTCGTTAGATCCAGACAATGAAAGAATAATTTCCTATACCATTTCAGACTCTTTCGGGTACAATCTACGCTACTAATCATCATGTCTGATCTATCGACTGCTCCCATTTGCTTATTGTACGCACGCATAAAGGCTTTACTACGTTTTCATTCGTTGTCCTGTTTATTCTTGGTAGAGTTACCATTTTATTCTCGTGCATAGTACTAAGCATGACTACGTCACGGCGATCTTTCCACTTTAGTACAAACAAATGCTCTGCGCTTCTCCAATCCGTTTCACCTGACTTCAACTTTTTATCAAATATAGGCATTTGTTTTCCGTTTTGCTGGACTGTTCCACACAAGTTTGTTTTTTTTTGTTCAAAAAGGAAAGTTGACAATGCCGGACTGGTATAGAAATTGTCGCTGAAGAACGAATGTCCTTTGTTGAGGTAAGAGAGTAATACCACTGTTAGATTTTAAAATAAACGCATATAAAAGTATACTGACAAAAAGCTACATATTTATTAAAAACATGTAATAATGATGGCTACTACTTTTAAACACAAAAATGGTATTAACAAATAGAAAAAATAAATATAATTTTTTGAAATACATAATCACTTTACAAATTTGTTTTCTCCTAGTCCTACATTTTTGTCTACGCAAATATTTAAGGAGTGAGGTGCTTTGGATTTTGGTGTTGATAATCCTTTAGCTTTTCTTCCAGCTTGAATTTTTCTTCTACCGGTGATTAATACTTTTCTCCTCGACACAGAAGTTGGTTGTACTGGTATTTTCTTCCCCCTTTTGATAGTAGACGCAGAATGCACTTTTAACGAACGCGTTCAAAAATTTCGAAAAGACGTAATAAGACCTGTCATTAGTGTAGAAGGGTTTTTTACGTTTTTGTTATAATTGCTTATAAAACGTTCCACAGCTGACGAAAAACCATGAGGATCGTCCTTTAAATTCTTCCTTACGTCGTTATCTAATTTTTTTATAAAATTGTCCCATTTAGTTTCAATGCTGTTAACATTTTCTTCGGGCTCAGTGGAAATTTCTTCATCCCTTCCTTCATCAAGTTGAACTGATGAATTCTGATTTAACAAAGTAGTGTCAATATTTATTATAATTTATACCGCCTTTTCGGTATTTATCGTATTAGATTCGTTTAATTTTAAAGGTAATAATATATTTTTGTAGGTTCTACTCCAGTTGCAATTTTATAAATAGTTCGTTTACTTTCTTCAGATACAGTTACAAGCACTAGTTATATTGTAATTTTTAATGACCGCAGATTGGTGTTTACATATTTTACCAGTGGTTCCCTGAGGGCAAGTGCATATATTGAAATTCATGTCAACAAAATATGTGACTGTGCTATCCTTTGAACTCTTAACTTGTACTGCATTTCTCCCAAGTCAGTTATTTGTTCTGGCAAAACATCTCTATCGTTCGGTGATAATCGATTTAAGGTAAATGACCAGTCATTGCCTCTACAAGAAAGTTAAAGCTAGAATCCATGTAAGTGCAAAAACCAGTCATTGCCACTAAAATTTTCAAAATACTAATTATTGCCACCCAGTCATTGCCACAAGTAAATAACAACATTTTATTGAAAAAACATGTTTATTAATAAAAATTCAAATAGTAATAGTAACCAGGACATTATGTAAAATATATATGTAGGTGTTGACAAAAATAAAATCAAAAGAAACTCGAAAAAGACATTAACTTTTCTTCCACTGATTTTTAGGCCTCAAATATATCCACTGGTGAAGCAAATTCATAGCGAATACGTTCACTACTGTCATAGGTGTGGGTAACAGGTCTAAAATGTGATTTTTCTTAACAAAAGAAATATCTTTTTCATCACAAACAAAAATATATTTTTTTTGAACTGTATCTAAAAGCTGTTCTTTTGAAACCGGAAAATGCCTCTCTGATAATTGTAAAATCCATTTAACTAATATTAATTCCTCTTCGTTACTTAAGATTGTGGGAGGACCCATAGAGCAAACTAGTGGTGATTTTCCATCTTTCTTATGTCTCAAAGTACTACGAGGAACGCCAGGATTTTTTGCTGCAGTAGCTGCTGGGATTCCCTTTTAACATCTTCTAGAGCTTTTAACATTTGCTCTTTGGTATAATTCCTTTTCGGCGCCATTTCTGGAATGAAAGAAAAAATGAATTTAATACCTGATATCAATGTAACCTATGATTGTCTCTCTCGAACTAATAATTGCCACCAGTGGCAATAATTGGTTAGAATAAAGTTTTTGCAATAAAACAAATTGCGGCAACATCGTAATTTTAAATGGTTTATTTCCACACTCTGATGAATAAAAAATAATCCAAACCAATAATGGCCATTTGTGGCAATGACTGGTATATTTAAAAATTTTGCAACCAGTGTTTGCCAGGTTTATTTTTTAGAAACTTATAACCTTAAATGTTATTTAAAGAGTAAACACTTTTATTTTAGAGTATTTAAAATACCATTGTGCATTAAGAACTATAAAAACAATAATTTTAAAGAATAAATTAAAAAAAGAAAAATTTACACTAACCTTATTTTTACTATATTCCGCCTTCTTTTTGCACAAAATTTTTATAAAACACTAAATTGCCACACAATATTTTATAAACACCTTTTAAAAAACCTGTTTTTTATTTATTTTACACGTTTTTTTCATTAAATTGAAAATAATTTACCCATAAATGCTGCAACCATAAATACAATATGTAGATGTATTTATGGTGAAATGAGAATAAAATGAAAATATAATTTTTTCAAAACTAATTACATTAAAAATCAAGATTTTTGTTTACAAATAAGGTTTTGACATAACAACAGATGACAAATGACAAGTAGTGGAAATCCATGGCATCCATGGCGGCGCCCGGTATTTGCCTTCTCGCGCATGGTAAAGCGACTTCTCCCCCTCTCTATTTCTCTGATATAACCGGCACCCGTACCGAAAGGGTTAAAAATTCTAAACATTTCTTAGAGAAATTATCTAACATTGATATTGATCCAAATAATACACTGCTAAGTTTTGATGTTGTTAGTTTATTCACAAATGTCCCAGTGGATAAAACATTAAATATTGTTAGAAATAAATTAGAAAATGATGTCCATCTTGGCGAAAGAACAAAATTAAGCATAAACACTATTCTTGAGCTATTAACTTTTTGTGTCAAAACAACATATTTTCAATATAACACTGATTTTTATAAACAAACCTCTGGCATGGCCATGGGTTCACCTTTATCACCTTTATTAAGTAATATTTTTATGGAAAACTTTGAATCAAATTTTGTAGAAAATTATAAATATAAACCTTTAGTTTGGTGGAGATATATAGATGACATTTTTTCGATATACCAACATGACGAACACTGTTTAAATCATTTTTTAACACACATTAATACACAAGAACCAACTATTAAGTTTACTTTAGAAAAATAAAACAACTCACAACTACCATTTCTTGACATTTTAATAAAAAAGATTTAAACAATTTTGAAACAAAAATCTACAGAAAGCCTACACATACAAATAGATACTTAAATTTTAACTCAAATCACCCAATAATGGTTAAAAGGGAGTTGTAAAAAGTCTATTTGATAGAATTAAAGTCATTTGTTCAAATCAAAATATAAATATTGAAAAAGATTATTTAAAAAATATTTTAATTCAAAATAATTATCCTCTTGATTTTATAAATAATTGTTTTCTTGAATTTGAAACTCCAGTTATAAGACAATATCAAAATAGACCTATTACAAATTTATTTTTACCATACATTCCCGGACTATCAAATAAAATTTAACGAATAGCACATAAACATAATATTCGCACAAACTTTAAAACACAAAACACTATCAGATCTCAATTAATAAAAACAAAACCATACAACTTAAATGAAAATACAAAAATGTCATTTATAAAATACCTTGCGAATGCAATAAGTTTTATATAGGTGAAACTTGTAGACCATTAGCCAAACGCATAAAAGAACACAGATCATACATTAACACAGAATTTCATAAATCAAAAATCTGCCAACACGCATTTGATAACAATCATAGAATAAACTGGGATGGTTCGAGCATTTTAGCAAAGGAAACTTGTTCTAAAAAACGTAAAATCAAAGAAAGTGCGTATATATTATTAAATAAAGATAATTGTGTAGCATCAATTTCAGTTAATTTAAATAACACTTGGTTGCCTTTGCTTGATACGTATCTTCAGGAAGACTAATAATTAACTAACTATTCACCTTTTTGTAATAAAAACAATAAATACACCAGCAACCAGTTATCTATGTCACTATAACACTATAACCAAATAAACATATTTGACATTTAATGTCAAAGATATTTCAGAATCTCCTAAAAAAACATTAAAATTTTAAAATTTAAAACCTAATAATAGTAAATTTTTATTTTTTATTATTTGTATTCAATTTATTTTGACAACGGTGGCAGATTTGTTACCGAAACGTCGATTTTAAAGTATCTTTTTACTTATTTTAATTTTTTTTTTTGGTTTTTTAGTACTTTTAATTTTATTTTTGGCGAGTACCCAACTAATTAGCATCCATTAAATGAATCCGCCAAACTACAGAACATATCTTCAAAGGCAGAAGAGATAAGCATTGCTTGCCTGTTTGATCTAGTATTTTAAGAACGGTAACCCAAGAAAATTATTAAAAGAAATTAAACAAAAGCATAGCAAAAATGGCGATTTTTCGGAAAATTTTAGGAATATTAAAGATCTACCCAGTGGTGCAGTTATTGTGGAGTGTCATAATGAATCCCAACAAAAAAAGTGGCACAAAATATTAGAAAGTCATAGTGAACTGGAAATAAAATAAAGAGAGAACACCGATCTCATGTTTATGATAACGGGGATAGTAAAAGGGTATGACGCACAAACTTTTAGAAAAGAACTTGTAATGGATAACCCTCAGATGAAAGAAGTCTTTGGAGAAGGTATAGAAGAGAAAATTAAATGTATTGCCAAAAAGGAATGCCGAAATAGAAACAAGGAAAACTGGATATTGCAAACAAATCCAGTAATATTTAAGTGGATAATAAAAAACGATAACCTAAGCTTTGATTTAACCAGGGCATATGTCCAAGAATACAATAATTTGGTTATGTGTTATAAATGTTGCTTTTTTGGTTACGTGGCCAAATACTGCAAAGTTGAATTATGTTGCCAGAAGTGTGGGGGAAAACATGAAGGAAGGCAATGTTCTGAAGATACTCCATTAGATCGTCCAAACTGCAAACGCATGAAACTTAAAGACAGGATACATACGGCCAGAGACCAAAATGTCCTGCATATTTACAAAAACTTGAAAGGCATCGGCAACATACAAATTATGATAGTAGTCAAGATGATGAACCTTTTTTATCGCAGAATTAGGGGCTCCCAAGCAGGAAGCCAAAACAATTCAGGAAGAGAAAAAACACATAAGCCCTCTGTGTGCTGACAAAATTAGTGTAATCCATCAGAACTTACAGTCCATTGGAAATAGTGTCAACCTTTTGGATGACTTTCTGGAAGAGCAAAAAGATTGTGTAGTTTTATGTGCCACAGAACACTGGAAAACAAGTGAACAGTTACCTCAGTATAATATAAAAGCCTTTAATCTAGCAGCAAGTTTCTGTAGAGCAGGAATAAATAGACATAGTGGTTGTGCAATTTATGTTAAAAATGGTTGTAAATATAAAGTAAGACTAGACGTAAATAAATTAGACTTAGAAAATCATTTTGAATGTTGTAGTTGTGAGGTAACAATTAATAGTAGTAAGAAAGTCATAGTTCCGTTGTATAGGCCTCCAGATGGCGATATTAAAATATTCCAAGATAAATTGGAAGAATTGCTGAATATGAATAATAAAAATAACATCATTATTTGTGGAGATCTAAATGTGGATTTTTTGTTGAAAAACAAAAATATGCTAAATATTATGTCGATTGCTAATTCATTTAATGTATATCACACTATTAATGAGCCAACAAGGATTACAGAATCCAGTCAGACATGCATTGACAACATAATAACCAATTTTAAGAGTAATTTTACATCAGAGGTTTTGCATTCTCACATTTCCGATCATACAGCACAAAAAATAACACTAAAATTTAATAAGAAGCCCCACCAACATATCTTTAAACGAAATTTTTCTAAAAACAATATATTAGCCGTTAAAAAAGGCTATCTGAAATATGTTGGAACAAAATATATTCTCTAGATAATTCTCTTGTAAACGATCAATGGAATGAATTTATAAAAATTATATTGCTACAATTTAATAACTGTTTTCCATTAAAAAAGTTCCAATTAACAACCGTAAAAAAACAAAACACATGTTGAAAAGCCCGGAGATTAGAGAATGTAAAAAACAATTAGATAAATTATATGTATTAACAAATATAAATATTAGATATAAATCTTTGTATAGTGAAAAGAAAAAGAAGTATGACTCTTTACTCTTAAAATGCAAAAAGAATGAGATTTCGGAGCTTTTGAAAACTTCTGATAATAAAACAAAAAGTGTATGGGCAATTGTCAATGAAATTAGCGGAAAATAAAAAAATAATGATATAAACATAGATGGTGATCCAGAAAATGTGGCCAATAAGTTTAATGCTCACTAGCTGGATTCTGTATCTAAGATTTCAGCTTATTTTGGAGAACATCCCGTTTAACCCTTTTATACTATTGTTCTTAAACTGGTCACTACCGCTGAGATCTTGGAAATAACTCATAAATTAAAAAATAAAACTAGCAGTGGTCATGATGAAATATCCACTTCTTTGCTAAGAAACATAGCACAGGTAATAGTTAAACCTCTAGTTTACATTGTTAATAACTCTCTGAAGTTTGGTATTTTTCCTGATTAACTGAAACTAGCTGTCGTAGTCCCTATATTTAAAAAAGGTGATAATACAAACATTAACAACTATAAACCAATTAGTTTGCTTCCACCATTTTTTAAATTATTTGAACACATTATGTGTAGACGAATTATGGATTTCATGATTGAAAATGAACTGCTTAATGAATCACAACACGGCTTTACTACAGGCAAATCCACACAGACAGCGATTTTTCAGTTTGTTGAGCACATTATAAGATCCTTAGAGGATGGGAATTTAACCTTGGGGATGTTCCTCGACTTGTCAAAAGCATATGATACTTTAAGTCATAAAATACTTATAAAGAAACTTGAGCTGTATGGCATTCGGGGAACAGGACTAAGGTGGATATTCTCTTATTTGTCCGGGAGGCATCAACAAATTACTATAGGGAAAGGGAATAACCGGGCTTGGTCAAAAAAATCAGAACTGACAATTGGTATACCACAGGGGAGTGTTATCGCCCCACTCTTATTTGTTATCTATACGAATAACATTTCTGAAATACTGAATAAACAGGGGGTACTATTACAAGCTATGCAGATGACACAAATCTCTTGGTAAGTGCATCAAGCATAACAACGGCCATTGATAAACCAAACTTACTAATGATGGAGGCAGACAATTGGTTCTCAAAAAATAAATTAGTGTTAAATAGTTCTAAAACCAGCATTATAATATTCAAACCAAGTCGCGGAAGAAGAGAATAACAATTAATGTCAATGGTCTGGAGTTAGATTTGGACTCCAGTGCCAAGTTTCTGTGTGTTGTTTTAGACAATGCACTTTCTTGGGATGAACACGTGGAACTTATGGAAAAAGATTGAACTCAGTGTGTTATAGCTTTAGAGTATTGTGTAAATATCTAGATGTAAAAACTAGAATAATGTTGTATCATGCAAATTTTGAATCGCATATTAGATATGGTATAATTTTTTATGGGTGTGGTAGCAATTTAAATAGAATTTTAATATGTCAAAAAGAACATTAAGAACAATTCTTGGGGTTAACACTAGGGAAACATGTATGGGAAAGTTTAGAGCAAACAAAATATTAAAAGCTTATGCAATGTATGTCCAGGAATGCCTGATATTTTTTATAAACATAAGCGCTTGTTTAGCAATAGTCAGTCACAAACAATATATCCAACAAGATCACAAAATTACATATACCCAAGACATAGATTGGCTTTAACTGAAAAAAAGGGCCTATTATAATTGTATTCGACTATATAATTCTTTACCTACTCTAGTGCAACGTATAGATAATTTTAAGAAATTAAAAAAAGTATATTTAAAATGTTGATCGACATACATATGATTTAGAAGAATACTTTATAGGAGCTAGAGCCATGTTATAATTATAGATTTATTTTTTCTTTTTTGTTATTTGACGCTATTTCTATTTATGTATTGTACATAATTATGAAATAAAGATTGT
>JACEGR010007941.1:0-42753 GCA_014170235.1 Listronotus bonariensis
TTTTCCCCAAACGTTTGGGGAAATTTTCGTTTGCAGGTAAGTATGTATCCATTTTTTTATGACAGGATACGATAGAGTTGATAGGGGCGTTTGATTAAATTAAATGCTTTATTTTATTACGTATAAGTAAATCTATGTAAATTACATTAATTCTTATAGCTTGTTGGTAAAATTATTATTAAATAAATAAATAAAAAGAATAATAATAGGTACCTATAAAAAATATTCATACTTACCTCTAAATGGAAATTTTCAAAATCGTTTAAAATACACTTAATTTTTAATGGAAAAATAGTCAATGATCGTTTTTTGATTCGAAACGTCACATAAATGTAAAGTGTGATATATTGTTACATTGTTTAAATTAAAATATGGGTTTATTAAGCCCACCAAATATTCCTCCCGTTTAAAAAAACAAATATTCTCCCTATTTGGCAACTGTGGAAAATGGCAGACGTTCTATCTATTTCCTCTATTTTTATTTAAATTGAGATCGGGCACTTGAAAGAGGCAGTTTTAAAACCGATTATATTCCTTTATGGTCCTAAATGTGGCGCTCTGAATCTCGCATATGAATTAATAAATTATACGCGCGATGAACGTCGACGATTTACGGCTGTCTTCAGATGCTTTGTTTTAGTTTTTGCTTCATATTGTGAGTTTAATATGCGCTGCAGTAAAATGAAGGGCTTTTGTTTTAAAGCAGCAATTCCAGTATAATATTTTTGCATTTTTTATTATCAATAAACGTTTTCGTAATTAAATCTACTTTAAAATTTATTATTTTTAGGAAAATTTTTAATAGCAAGAAAATAACACTGTTGTATTTTCTGTAAACTTTTAATCAGTTCTAAATTGCGTAGCAGATGCAAGGGCGTCGCCAAGAGGGGGCAGAGAGGGGCAACTGCCCCCTTATCCCCTAGAAATTAAAAAAATTGCCCAATGTAAAGCAACCAAATTCCCAATTATTTTTGTTGGCTTGCTTAGTCGATTATTCTTGTACGTGCGAAACTAGAATAAAATTACCAATTCCATTTCATCAACAGTTACTGACGTTTAGCTTTAATATTTTTCTCACAAAAATGTCAATTCATCAGATTCTTAATAATAATATAGCCGCGAAGGCAATCAATGTAGGTATAGTTCATATGAAAGTAATCGAAACAGCAAAAAAGTGCTCTACCGGTATCTTCTTTTGAAACGTAGTTGTGCAGACTATTTTTTTTGTCTTTTTTAAATAGCTAGTTTATACCAAATTAAAATAATTACATTATTGCTTTTGCTCATTTATATGATGGAGATTTTCGATTTAAGATTCAACGTTTCGTCCCTGGCTGACAGTTGTCAATTTTATTTTTCAATGTGCATTATATTGAACTTTAACACGGACAGTCTTTTGCATTCGCGATTCGGATTAAGGAGTTCAACGTTAAGGTCAATTAGCTGATAAAAATGGGTATCTAGATTCAAACTGGCAAATAATATTAAAAATTAATTATTAAATTAATTAAAAAAATTATTTAAAAAATAATTTTTTACTTTAAGCTGTTGTATGCAAGATGCCATGAACTGTCCAGTGGTTTAAGGAAAATGTTGTGCGAGTCATTGGTATTGCCCTCCTTTAATTATTGTGACCACGTATATGGTCTCTTCCTTAGCGTTTTTAATAAAAACCGCATACAAAAGTTCAGAACTGCTGTTGCCGCTTCGTATGCTCTCTGAGACGGTTTGACCATATTTTGGAAAGTTTTAAAGGACTTAACTGGCTAAATATGAAATTCCGAAAAGAACTGAATTTTGCAGTTTTTCTCGTAAACAGTATGGTGACTTCGGTGCCTCCTTACCTTAGGCAAAAGCTGATCACGCGTGATCAAATTCACGATCATAACATGAGGCACAGCTGCTGGATATTCCTAAACATTATACCTCAACATTTTAAGACCCTAAAGTATTAAACAGTTCAAAAATCGGTACAGGCGATGGCTTCTACACAAACCAATAATTTTTAAAAAACTTATCTATTCGTCGTTGGTTTTTTGATTTTTTTCAGACGATCGGTGTATGTTTGTTTTTTTTTGTAAGCAATAATATATAAATATTGTAGTATTTTATATGTAATTGTTTTTATAGTCGTATTTTTATTAGATATATAGACTCATTTGTTGCGCGTTTTTCTTTTTAATGAGCGATTTTTTCTTCTAAGTAAATATTTGTGTATACCGATTAAGCTAAATAACAAAACACATCAGCAATATAAGGAAAAAAGTCTAACTAAATATCGGCATGTAAACATGAGAGACTAATAGTGCTCGTTTGTTTAGTACTTTACTGGCCGATATACCAAAACCTATTGTCCTTTTTACACATTTTGTTGCAACAAAATGAAATAACTTTAAGTTTTAGGAAAAATTGACGACCTTTTTGTTTTGTCCTGAAAAATTTCATATGGGTCGACTGCTTAGAGCATCACGTAGTCCTAATCCGGCACTGATTACAATTTTTTATTAAAACATTTTTTTTCCATTAGTTTTTTTGTTAAATATTAAGATTAGTTCTATTGCTACATTTACTACTAATCAGAACTAACGAATGGCATAATGTAACCCCATCAAAAGATTAAAAACGGATATAAAAGATACATGTTTATACCCGATGTCAACCAATTTTTTATAGACAAACCATAACTCCTGGAGTATTAGACATATCAAAATGATATGAGTAAACGGTATAAGCAGAAGAGAGTTTACGCATATTTTCCACTTTTAGTTGGACCGGAAATTGCTTCAATTTTAATTTTTTAAATGGAACACCCTAAATATTTGAACAGCTTTGGGCTCCTGAGTCCTGAGGCAATTCTAAATCAGATTATAACATTTAAAAAAGTTTTTAAGCTCACTTAATTTTAAGAGCCATTTTTAATATCGCATCCAGGTGGCCATGGTTGGGTCCAAATTAATCTAGTGACCCTAGATCATGTATGTTAGTAAAATACAATCGCCAAGTTTTAGGGATTAATATGAAAGATAGGAATAAAACAGTTCGGTAAATGGACATTTCTGTGTCTAACTACCATTTTTTAAATGGCAACCCTTTTTAGCGAACGCTTTTTCAATAAAGAATTTTTTGACGAATCTAACAATACCAATTTCTTTGCGATCGGCTTAAAAATTAAATCATAATTAAAGGATTAAAGCCACCTAGATCCAATATTACAAATGGCTCTTAAAAATCAAATAGACGTTAAAACTTCTTAAAATGTTAAATTACTATTTAGACTTGTTTGGAATCATGGAAAATTTGTTAAAAGGAAATCTATGCAGACAAGTCGTAGGTTGAAAATTCAAGAAATGGCAAAAAACCTTTTTTTTTTAATTTAACGAGAATTTAAATAAACAATCTTACTTTAGAAAATGCAGTAGCATGCCATTAAAAAAAAAAGCAGTTAGTATTTATTGCCTTAGGAAAGACACTAATAATACTTTTTTTTCTTGTACCTGCGCTACGTCAAAAAATATCCTTTAATATAAGACGTCTTTTTTAATTCGGGTTGGTTAAGAAGTTAACATAAAAACACATTATTTTCTATAAATTTTAACACCCTGTAGTTCCAAAAGTAAAAAGTGTAGTACCCTATTGTGTTCTATATAAAGTTTTTCTTATTTTACGTCGCAGAATCAGCCCCTTAAAGTTTCTTAGTATGTAGCTGCTGGGCACGGTGTATAAACAAATTTTGGTAAATTAACTACTTTTACGTGTCCTTTAAAGTGTTAAATGAAATGACCTAACTTTAAAAATATTCTCTATTAATTTAATAAAATATTTTACCCAAATACTATATTCTTTAAATTGCCTTAAGATAAATAGGTTTTTCTTTATAATCATTTAGTATCAAATTATTTAGGGTCCTGACATCCAATCAAGCGTTCTTTGAAAGCGCCTAATGACCCAAAGCGCACTTCGATGTAATTTGTGCTCTGAAATTCTCGCATTTTCTTTTTTCGCTTCGTTTCTCACCTACGCGACCACTCTAATTGCTGAAATTTTTTTGAAATAGCTAAATGATTAGCCGCATTTGGTGTATAAGATTAACTTTACTGTTGCAAATAAATTAATTACTTCTTAATAAGAAAGACCAGCTTCGTTTTTTAATAACTTTTTAATATGACTTGAAGAAAATTTGTTTTTACATAAATTTAAAATAGGTAAGTAAAGAGACTAGATTCAAAGCAAGTGGTTATTTTTGCTTTTTTATAATCAATAAACTCGAATTTAATTAGTGAGGTAAAAATTCACATATAATCGTTGCCCCAATTAGCAGTTGCGAAGCGTAGGCAAATACGGGCCTGGGCAGAAGTCCTATCTGCGTGGCACCTTTTGTCGATGAAGATGAAATAATGAATAAAAAAAAGTGACTTCCAAAAAAAAGTTCTGCTTCTTAAAAAAATACAAAAGGTATATAAGTACATCATTTGTCTCACGCTTGTTACCTTCACCTTGTACAAAATTTTTTTGGTCTTTACTTCTGCCCTTGGGTTGGTCTCTACATGTACTCCCTTCAACTACAAGGGCCCTTTACTGCGGAGGCGTGAATGTGTAAATCAAGAAATTATTAATTAACTTCTTTAAAGCAACTGTCAGGGTGGCCCAATTTCTTACAACTTGAGTTGGTTTTGGAATAGGGATAAAAAAATTCTGAAGAAATTTTTTAACTGATCTAGGACAATTTAAGCAGTATTTATGCCTATTAGGCAATAGTGTTAAAAATGTAAATTTTCCCAATTCATTAGGTTGGTAGTATAACAATTATTATTCGAAAAAAAAATGGGTCTTTAATCATTCAAACAAATTTGACAGGGCGACCTTGAATTTCCTGATACCAATCTGATGATTTTACACTTTCAAATTTCGTCACAAGTACTTGCTCTAACTTATTTGACAAGAAGTTTGATTGGTGTAAAATCAACTTATAAAACAGATGAAAACCTAGATTAATTTGCTCTTAACAGAACTCATTTCTTTTTATCGGTATATGCTCGCCGTTCGACGGCAATGCTTATAAAAACTATCAAAAAGTTAAGTGTAACCTAAAATACATTTAAAAAATTACATTGAAATTTAGTAACTGCGGTTAAATGTTTTTAGGTTGTAACCTCATCGCAATATACTTATATACTCCAAAACGGAAAGATAGGTAGTTTTTTTGAAAAATTGACAAGGAAACCACCATTATTTTAATTAAAGAATTTTTTACAGAGGAACCTATATGCAAAATAAATAGTTAAAAGTTAAACCAAAAGTTTGGTAAGGTGTGTATTTCAGTTAGGTAAATATACTAGGAAAGAGGGAACACAACAAAATCAGGTCATATACATATAATAAGAAGAAAAGTTTTAAGAGGACACTATTTTAAAATCTCTTTACTAATTTGTCATATTAAAGAAATATTTCATTGTACCAAGTACTTAAAAGTTATTTAAACAAAAAAAAACGATTTGGTAAATTTTTAGAAATCTGCGGCAACTCTGATTCTGACAAAAATTTGGTATACGGGGGTTTTTGGGGCGTTGATCTCGAATCGGAAAGAATTTTTTACCCCAGTATACCAAATTTCGCCAAAATCGGAGTTGCCGCAGGTTACTAGAAAATTACCAACGATTTTTAGCGGCGTTCTTTAAGGGCACATGTCTCTGTAATGAGGGTATTAAAAAATCATTTAAGGTACTTGTTATAGTATTTTTATGTTTCTATGTCGAATCTAGTAGATTGCCTACATATTCTGGGCCACACTGTATAATAAGGTTTACTATGTATGTATAATAATGGGCCATATGAATAAAAAAGAAGCAAACGTTTATACTTATAAAATTTAAAGTAAATGCTTTTGCTTATAAGTGCAGTGTGGGCCAAATTGAACTTGCACACTTTTTAACTAATAATAACTTTTTATCTGTCGTGCTTATCTTTTTATTTTTGAAAAGGTAATAGGTAGATATGTTTTCTCTAGATTTGCCAATTTTCGTAAAATGGATTTAAACAGGACTGGACTTACGGGACTTTTTTCAAAATGATGGATTAAACATTGTTGCAAAAAAATTTATCTACAATTAGTTTGGTCAGCATCCAACTCAACATCCAACTCAGTAACCATGGAAACCTTACATTTTTTATTTTCAAAAGAAACTAAAAACGGTATTTTTAAAATCGAGAGAAATGCATGCTTAATGGGAAGTATCATTTATCAAAAATAATTATAATTTCTAAATCCTTAAATTTTTAACAAATTCGCTTTTACTAAATCATTTCCCATAGTTTGTCTACAAAAAACATATTAGCCTAATTGTAGCTAAATCAACTTTCTTTTGCAACGAGGTTAAATACAGTATTTTGAAAAAAATTCCTCAGGTCCAGTCCTGTCTAAATCTATTTGACCAAAATTGGCAAACATAGAGAAAACAGATTTACCTTATAGCCCTTTAAAAATAAAAATGATAGGCGCAACAGATAAAAAGTTATTATGAGTTAAAAAGTGTGTAAGTTTATTTTGGCCCACCCTATATTAGCAAAGGCTTTTGCTAAATTTTTCTATATCATGAGCATTTGCTTATACTTATAAGCAAAAGCATTTACTTCAAATCTAATAAGTATAAGCAGGTGCTTCTTTTTATTTATGTGGCTTAATGTTTCGTTTTTGTAAATTATTCATGATTGTCGACTTGCATCTACTTAGATATTTAATTAAAACTTTTGTATTTTTAGTTTAGATAACTATTAAAATAAATTTTTAAATAATTTTAGTTCTAACAAAGCAAAGCTTATCTTGGGTATTTTGTGTTTGTTATGCAGATTTAACCAAGTCTATTTATATACCGAATTTTAAAGCTAAATTTTCTAACATCAATGTTTTTTTACGTCTCTGAAGTAAATTGTAAAGCATTATAGTGTTAAAAATCTATAAAATTGGTTATGTATATCTAAAGTTTAATAAAGTAAAAGACAAGTTTTGTTTCTGTCGTAAGTATTAAGAGTATCTATATTGATTACTTTGTCCTCTAATTATTTTCTTTCAAATTTTTATTACCTCTAAAGCGTTTAAAAATACCAATTTTCAATGAGGTTGTACTGCCCAGATGATTAAAAAAAAATACTTTTTTGGTAGAAAATAGGAAAACAACAACAAACTCATGCTTCAAACGTCAATATTAAATAAACTGCAGATACGTCCATTTTAATTAACACAGCATGGCCAATGGCCAATGGGCAGTGTAAGTAACTTTTAATTTGGATATGTAGTGCATTCTAATTAGGACGAGCCACCCCTTATAACTTAGTTATTTGTACGCCTATAAAAAATCTTATAACGCGTCAATATTTATTTTTAGGAAGACACCTTTTGTGTTAAAATTTACTTGCCCAGGGTTATTGCCTCTCCCCACCAACACAAACGTCAAAAAGATCAAATAAAGAGAAAAGTATACCTTTGCTTTCTTTAAAAGATCTTAGTTTAATAAAATCGGTTTGGTAGTTTCCGAGAAAGTGTACTCCAAATTTTTTGTTTTTAAAATATCAATATGATATTTGGTATGTAGGTATATTATCTAAATGTGCATTATTTCACTAGATTCAAATGTTTTCCGTTACTTTTAGATTACCTAAAAACGGACCTAACTTTATTATTTTAAATGGGACACCAGGTATATTTATTTTATTTAAATTAAAAATGGCATTCCGAGTACAATGACACTTTATTTGCTACTTTTTAATACCTAGCCTTAAAATACTTTTAATGATTTTTTTTCGAATGGCCAATAAGGTAATAAAACTGTAAATTTTGGAACAAGAACTCACGGAAAAATAGATGTAACTATTTATTTTTTTTTACTTTTTTGAAAATTTATAGCACTAAAATAAAAGTTAAAAATTAAAAATATTTTGGGGTTGGATGTTTCGGACTAGCAAAGGACATCAGTGTACTACAAAGGACAGTTTTCTATTTAAATAAATAAAAATATACCGGGTGTCCCATTTTAAATAAGAAAGTTAAGGCCATTTCCAGCTAAACGGCGGTAAAAAAACAACTATGTTCATAAAACAATTCACATTTGGGTAATACACCTACATATCATATTTTGTTTTAGTATTAAAAAAATATATGAAGAGGCTAAATAGAGCATGTATTAAGTGTACATTTTTTCGAAAACTACTGAACCGATTTTAAAAACTAATTCTGTTAAAGCAAAGATTTAAAACCCTTTATAATAAGGTATTACTTGACTCCTTTTATTTAAATTTTTTGACGTTTGTATTTGTGGGGAAACGGGATATTCCTGAACACGTAAATCTGGACACAGAAATGTGTTCTTCTAAAACAAAAATTGACGTGTTTCAGTATTTTTTCTAAGTGTACCAAATCGAAATTAAAAGAGGTCGGCTAGTTTCAATTGGCACGCACTGATTTTTTTTTATCTTCGGATAAACCACGAAGGCTAAAAGCCTAAATACTAACGTACCGTGGGTGTCTTCAGCGAAGTAAGAGGGAGTTCATTAACACGGGACTTAAATACTTGAAGAATTGGGGAGAAGGAAAGACTGCCGCGGGCAGCAGTTACCACATTCTAGAAACTCTAAGGATAAAAGAACAAACAAAGTGGGAAGTTCGGGGCCTGTCCAGTTGGACCGTATAGGGAAGCATAAACGCGGCACCATGAGTTTCTCTGGTGGGAACCGTGAGTGGAGGAACTGTTCTGGACAATTATTCAGTACAGAAGCCATGAAAGTACCTAAAAATGCGATAAATCCCCCACAGCCCGATGATGGACAAGAGAGGAAAACCTTTCTGTAAGTATAGTATCATTAATGAGATGAATAGCTCTTCTTTGGATGGAATCAAGAATGCTTAGGGTTGTGTGGGACGCCACGCCCCAGATATGAGAACAATATTCCAAGGGAGGTCGGATTTGGGTTTTAGAGATTTAAATCATTTCTTGGGAATAGGTTGAATACATGCAGCTTTCCAGCTCTCCGGAAAGATACCTGTGCCGTAAGAAATTCAAAAGAGTCGAGTTAAGATTGGTGCAAGTTCTGGAACACAATTTTTTTAAACTACTGCTGGTATGCCGTCCAACTCAGACGATTTCTTGGTGTTAAGAGAAGAAAGGTTACGCTGAATGTGTTTTACCTTAAAAATAAAATCGGGCATTTTATGGGGAACTGGGGTAATAGCTGTAATGGGCTGATTTACAGGAGGGTCAAGGGTTGAATTGGCAGCAAATTCTTTAGCAAACAGTACTGATTTTCAGCTTATACAATTTTTGACCAATTCTATTTTATTATTCATTCGAATAAAAACAGATAAATATCCTACGATAAGTTTTCATTTAAAAACCGCCTCTGTACGCGATCTATATTGCAAAAGTAATAAAACAAAAACAAACCTAAACGTTAATATAAAGGATTCGTTTTTCACAAAGCAAATAAGGGCGCCAGCTCCTTATTCGAAGCGATAAGATAATTTGCCTAAAAGTTTCGCTTGATCGGATCCTCGTTTAAAATTGTATTTGTCTAATCTGCATTTCAGATATGATCTTAAAATAGAGCTGAATAATAAATAATTCAATTGATGTGTAAAGGTTTGCTTCTCTGTAATATGGCTATTCATAATAGATATAAAGACTTTAAAATTGATTGTAGGGTTTCTCTTATTTTCTTACTTAAATTTTATAACTTTTAAAGACACCATTTAATAAATAAAAAAGTAAAAATTTATTTTTTAAACAAGCTTTTACTTAAACGCGTTAAAAACGAATAAAATAAACTTCTCTTTAAAAATGTTACTATAAAAATATAGCATCATTGCACAATTTAAAAGATAAATAAGCAATCAGATCAAGATATTATATTTATTTGCTTATCTACTCAAGTAAATCTCGCGACAAGCTTTTATATCATATGAATTATGTAATTACGCTATTACTACAGTAAAATTTTTAAAGAAAATGTATATTTTATTCGTTTCAGTGCATTAAAAAAAAAGAACTTGTTTTAAAAATAGTTTTTTTAATTTAACTTAAATTTTTTCTTTTTGGTTATTGATAAACTGTCAGTCTTTTGGTTATTGATAAACTGTCAGTCTAATACCCACCCCTAATTTAGTTTTTAACTTTCATAGCACCGCTAATACCTAAAGCAGCTGTTTTCTCCCTAAAACTAGCGTCCTTGGCTCTAAACCTTGAGAAAGCCTTCTCAGCTAAGACTTTATCAGCATCATGTCTACCTTTTATATCTTTTGTCTTGGAATATGCAATATCATGCTCTTTACAAGCTTCATCCAAAGGATTTATTCCTTTATCACCTCTTTGTAGTCGCTTTTCTAATTTGTTTCCTGTCAGTCTGTTTATCTTTTTTAACACATCATTGTTATATTCTGTCGGTGTTAAATTTAAACACTAGCCGCTATACAATAAAGCATTTGCATCGAGGACTCATTTTACTTGATACTTATATATATGGTAGAAAAACATACAAAACTTTTTTTTACTTTATCTATATCCATAATGTACCAGTGCATTAGATATAACTAGTACACCATCTTTAGAAGTCCGACATATTGGATTAGTGCTGACGTCCTGTTATTTTTGGACCTTTTTTCAGCAATGCCTTTCATTTGATACCCACATTGTAGAAATGCATTAAAAATAACTAGTCCGCATTCTTAGGTGTTCCGCCATGTTGGATGTGCGTTAGAATGGCGTCACTTTAGTTTTCAAGTTTCGCTTAACAATCCCTTTTATTTGATTCTCATATTGCAAAAGTGCATTAAAAATATCTGCCATCTTGGGTGTTTCTGCCATGTTGAATTTAGAAAGATGTTACTTTTTTTCGAGTTTCTTTTAGCAAACCCTTTCATTTGACACCCATAGTGTACGAGTGCATTAAAAGGAACTAGTCCGCCATGTTGTGTTTTCCCCAATGTTGAATTTGGAGTGGCTACTCAATTTTTCGAGTTAATTTGGCAAACCCTTTCATTTGATAACCATATTGTAAAAGAACATTATGATAGGGGAGCCCATAAGGGGATTTTAGGATTTACTACAGCACGACAGATTATTATACCGGAGGATACCTGGTACCCGGTTAAGTTACTTTTCCAAATAGGAGCTCCGTGTATAGGGCCAATCATAAGAAACAAAAATATATCCATCAGAAATTGTCGAGCGCGTCAGATTGAGATATGCTAAAGTTCATTACATGCTAAACAGTGTAGATTCCACTAATCTGAAAATCTAACAATTTGAAAGTTTTGAGCGTGGCGATTTTTTTATTTTAAAGAAAATAATTCAAGGATAAAGAAAAGTATACAATCCAATACGATCCTAACGATTTCCACAAACCGAAATAATAACGGTATTTTTTTGACATATGTATTTAAAAATCTTTAGCCGCTTCCTCCACCGATTACAAAGTATACATTATATAACATTTTTTGTAAAAGTGTTACATTAAAATTACAATGATAATCATGGATTATTTCAGGTCTATCAATGTAATATGTTATATTACATTGCATATGCAATTTTACAACTTATAAAAAAATGCTTTAAAATTGGATATGGTAATTTTACAATTTGATCCATGTAATTTTCAGGTTATATTACCATTAATTTTTTTTTAAACTTTAAAAGGTAAATAAAACTAACTAAAAATTAAAAAAAAAAATTAAATTAAAGTCAGGTAATAACATATTATGGTATTAAAGTAAAAAAATATATTGTGTATTTGATAATTAACATTTACTAGTTTAGAAGAATGCTATTAACCATCTTCTTTATCTATTTTTTTTAAACAGTTTTAGGAAAGGGTTCTAAACACTATTTTTATGGTGTGTAGTTCTAAGAGAGCTATAAAATATAAAAATATTAATTAATTATAACATAATTTAATGCAATCTTTTAATTATGGTTTTAGGTACAAGTAAGACATAAGGGCAACTTTTGCCAAATGGAATTCTCCTATGTTTATGGATGGTAAGTTAATAAGATAACCAGGTTGGTTTTTTAACTGCCCTTTAGAGGTTTAAGGTTCTTGTATTACTATCGGGTTGTCTTAAAGGTGCCATGTAATGCAATATCTTTTGTTTTGGTATTTTGATACTCTTGACGGAACAGAAAAAATAATGTTGTCGAATATCTAAAAATTTAGCACTCACGGTACCCAGTACTTGGACTTCAAAGATACACACCCATAGGCTATCCAAAAATAAAATAAATAAAAAATTAACACGCGATTGCTTATACAGGGTGTAAGGAATGCCGAGTGATACATCTTTTTGAAGAAAAGGAACTTTATAACTATATATATAATATATATAAATATTAAGTCAATACCTTAACCTACTACAAAATAGCGGTACTTTGAAAATTAGCCAAATACCTGGGCTCGTATTCTTGATTTTGAGAAAACCCCTCAATTTTTCTACTCCCCTGATTGTCTATCGTTTCCGAATGACGACAGTATTCTTTAACGAGCCTCGATAGAAAGGAGAATGGCATTTATGAGGGAGCGTTGTCAAGCATGTATGTTTAATTTGGGCCAATGAAAATGAAGATAATTTTGACAGTGAAAAACTAATTAAAGATATTTTGTTTGGCATTTTGGACCCGAAATTTATAGAGTAAACGAACATTTAACTTTTCTGGTGTTTTTTATTAACGTTTAAATCTATATTATAGAGAAAAATCTGTAAAAAGCACAATACTTTTAAGCAAAAAGAAAAAAATGGTGCAGTTCAAGAACATCCCCAAATGTACTAGGGATTACAGATTCACTATTTTCTTATTAGGTTTCTAAAACTCTTTATAACATTAAACAAACAACCATACTCTTGTTTTCTTATAAAAAATAAATATTTGTTTACATTTGTAGTTATTAAAAGTGCCAATGCTCGTTGTTGTAATTGCGTGCAAATTTTTGGTCTGATACTGTAAAGGATCTTTTGAACTAAATATCTCTCCCAATCTGCCACTCCTCAACTGCCTCCTTTACATTTTGGTTAATAATGTCCTTCCATTATATGAAGTAATTAATATTAATAATATTTTTTACAATCAGAATAAACAAATAAAGATAATATATGTATTAATAAAAGGCTCCACACGAGTCTAACGCTAAATGCTTAAATTTATAGGTTATTTAAACCTATTTTCTACTGATTTTTCGACTTTCTCTCAGTCAATATCAAGAGAAATCATTTGCTGACAAAGGAAATTGATTTCTATCATAATAGAATTGGCTGCAAGAAAGTACATGATTTCTTGGCCACTCTCACTTTTATCAATTTTTTCTCATTATTTCTACTCCCTAAAACTCAAGAATACGGGCCCCTGATTGGGATCGCCGTATCTTCTCAACCATTAAAACTTAATAGTGAATTTTCTTAGGGGTTTTTAAAGATCTTTTAAATGGTAATATAAGTAATTATTTACAGTGTGTGACAAAAAGTATAATTTTTTAATAAAGCACCCTGTATAATATACAACTAAAAAAAATAAAATAAAAAATATGTATATATATTTAAAAAAACTTTAAGGAAATACCACATTAGGTACATCTAACTTTATAAGTTTTGGAAATATGGCCCCACACCTACAAATCAGGTATTTGGGGAATTTTAGTACGGCTATTTTGTAGTGGGCATAGGTATCGATTTAATATTCTAGGGTAATAAAGTACTCGTTAGTAGCTTTAAAATGATATATCACTCAAGCCCCCTTCTCATTTAAAAATTTTGCGCTGGGGGCCTTCGTTGTTAAGGGGTCAAAGGGGTGCCGGCCAATTTTTTTGTAAAAAACGTTTACCCTCAATAAATATTTTAAAGTGTATTGGCGATTTTCTAAAATCTAACTCGTTTTGCTAATAACTTGAGTAATTAGTTTTTAAAACACCCAGTATAATTATATAATACCAAAATTTACACTATATTTTTATTCTTGTAGTATTAAGTTTATATTTATATATTATGATTTTCGGCTAAAAAAATTTTGGAATGGGCTGGCTAGCCATTCTTTGTGCTAATAATACTGCTTGCTAGCGTATCTAGTGTGCGTAGTCCTTAGGATGGTTTAATCCTAATGCAAAGGATTTTTACTAGAAATCTTTTAGAAGGGATTTACATGATGTATTCTTTTTTGACAAAATGAACAGGATAATTTAAAGCCAATAACTATATATAAAAAAATATGAATATGTAAGAGTTGTATAGGCGGTAAGCTGGCAATACCTCCTTAGTGATTTCAAACATTTTTTGCAGGTAGTAGAAAAAAAAGCTGCTGCTGGTTTAATCATTATGTTATTTTTGGGGTCTGTATTTGAGGTATGTTAGCTGTGGCAGGCTTTATGTCACAATATATTTAAGGAGCTTTAAGAAAATACATTTCATATGTCTATCTCTTATAGTTTTAAAAATATGGCCATTCAAATACAAAACATTGTAGATATAGTGTCTTTTTTATCTTTGACACTAAACTTAGTGCCAATAGCTTAGAGCTGAAGATATATTGTAAATTTAATATCATTTTCAGATTTAAATGGCTATATTTTTTAAACGATAGGATATAGACATATTAAATGTGGTATTTTCTTAAAGCTCTTTAAAATATCTATTAAATGGTGATGCAATATACAGAGTGTTTTATTTTTTTAAATTACCGGTTTACTATTCAATTCCCGAGGATGGATATATTTCCAAAACTAATAAAAATTGGATATATTACACAGAGGCTTTTTTCAAAGCTCTCTGATAGATTTTTTAATGGTAATATAATATAAAGGGTGTTCTATTAACAAAAGTACCTTTTTTAAATAAATTAGAAACCAGATGTTTAATTGCTTTTTGGTTAGCAGCACCTTAATTAGCGGTAAACGCACTGCTTGTGGCCATCATTTTAAAGCCTCTGACTAGTACTTTATTACCCTAAAATATAAAGTTAATACCTTTGGCAAATACAAAATGGTGGTAATTTAAAAATTACCTAAATATGTACCTTATTTGTATGGCCATATTTCTGAAACTAATAAAGTTAGATGTACCTAATGTGGTGTTTTTTAAAAGATTTTTAAAGATCATTTTAATGGTAATGTGGTAATTATATACAGGATGGGAAAAAAGTATATATATTTTTTAAATAAAGCACCTAGTATACTATGTTATCATTAAAAGATCTTTAAAAAAGTTTTAAGAATATACCACATTAAGTACATCTAACTTTAATAGTTTCGGAAATATGGCCATACAAATGAGGTATTTAGGTTCTTTTTTAAGTACCGCCATTTTGTATTAAACAAAAGTATATTCTACGGTTATAAAGTACACATTAGGAGCTTTAAAATAACGTGTCACAAGGCCCTCCTTTCCATTTAATTTTTCCCCCAAGATGGCGCCCAGCTGCTCTCTTGAAATGTTTGACTGTCAATTCTAAAATATAGTATCCATGAGTCAAGATCATAGGTATATCAAAGTTTTAATTTTTTTAAATTGATCCTTCTAAAAAAATAAAAGGTTGGGACGTTGCATGCACTGTATGTATAAACAGTTATTTATTTTTAAATATTTATAGCCAGAAAAAAGTTACCACAACAACCGATATTGAGGATGGTAATCCACAAAATATTTATTATAGATTAGAGGCCAGTAATTCTAAATTACAAAATATAAAATACGTATCGTTTTCAAAGAATAAAATGGATACTGACGAGCATATATACGATGATCCAGTTCAAACATCAAGTAAGTACTTCTAAAAACAGGTTTTACAATGTCAAGTCAGTCCTTGAGTTAGTATACTCCTACCCTAGAAGCGAACCATTTTGTTAAATCTGGGTGACAATACATTTGACAGTGGATAACCACATGAATATTTAACTCTGAGTTTCTTAACACGACATTGTAAATGCCGCTTTAACAGAGACATTTATTAGGTTTAGGTGCCAGAAATAGATTAAACTAAGTTATAAGGTCGAATACCCCTATAGCTCTTTTAGCTTTAAGAACAAAACAGAAATGAAATTTGATACGTGAAAACATAGACCGCTACTTTAAAATTTTAATTAGCACCACCGAAATACATATTTTATTTTATTACGATTAAGTTAAAGCTTCACCTTTCATAATATTTTTTTTGTCTTGATTACTTATTAAATAAGACGGTATGGCCATTTAAAATAAATCATTATTTGTATTATAGCTTGGGGACATCCATTAATCACGTGATTTTTTTTACAAAATTTTATCCCCTCCTCCCTCCTAGTATTACTTGGTAACTAACAGTGGCGTAGCGTGCCTTGAAGGGCCCCCGTATTACAATGGACGTCCCAAAAAATGATTTTAAAGACCAAAAAAACAGTACCCCATTTTCCTTTTGGAGGGACCCACTTTCGAATAACATTGTTTTTCATATTTGAGCATGGCCTTTTTTCGTTCCTATCAAAAAAGATGGGCGCCACTTTCCCAATTTAACCGCCAATTTTACAGTTTTTTAACATTAATTTTTGCTTACACATTTAGGGGCCCCTATAGCCCGCGGGCCCTGTGTTATTGGTGCGGCTGATACGGTGGTATCTACGCCCCTAGTAACCAACTCCATCTTCCCATTACCCATTACGTGTATTCTTTTTTTGTAGAAAATAAAAAACCGTTTTAAAATTATTCGGATAGACATTAAAATTGCATGTTTTTTAACAAAACAATACATACACGTGATATCTTTTCTACACCTCCTCGCCCTAGTACTGTTTAGTGATTTTTTCCGAACCCCTTACCCCTGTTTAAGCTTCATGTGATTAACAAATGGTCCCTTATGAAATAAATTAAGCATAGGCTATAATTTTTTTAAGGAGTGTAGTGAGTACCTAAACTTTTTTGAGTATGTGTATTTCATTAAAAAAAAACTATGTATAGCATAAGACAGTGCCAATATTATTTTTTAATTCCACTTGAGCACAAAATTTCTTATTGGGTCGATTCTCGATCTTGAATACCCAGTGTGGCATGCGACATCAATATTATCCGGCCTAAAAACAGTATTTTTAAGCGATTAAACGATATTCCGACTGATTTTAAGAAAATTATATTTAAAAGCTGTTTTTCTTTCTACTACCTGTTTATTTAAACAATTTTGATAAAAAAATAATGAATTTTTAAAATATTTTACCTTATTTTAGTTAGGAAGACAGCTGAACTACAACAAAGCCACAATGATTTATCACCTTCGACTATAAACTTTATTCCAGAGAATAATTCAAGCTATTTAACACAGCCCCGGCCAAGAAAAAAATACAAGAAATATTCTTCTTCTAGTTTTTTTCCATGTTTAAATATCCTAATATTTGTTGTATGTTTAATACTATGTGTTACTCATATATCATTTTCTGATTTTTCAGTAATAATAAGGTACGTAATTATTGTGTTGAAAATCCTTGGTAGTAGATGAGCTGGCGCCAATTTTGGGTATATTTGAGGCAGGCTAGCAACTTGTCACATACCTGTCCTTTCATACCCCAACACGGAACCGCAGACCTGGCTGCTGAGTAGCGAGTCTAAGGCTGTATTCACGGGCGCACTGATAAAATGAACCAAGGTGGTTCAATCACATCCGATCAAAAAATGTTAGCATTGTTAGCAAACGAAACTACAAGCTAGCGATAGTCGACCACATACCAACCACTTATTGTGGTCCATATTAACTTCAAATAGTGGCCCAGCGGGAACTGACCTTAAGCAAAGGTTGATACAGGCCGTGTAGTGTGTACAGGATGTCTTCTAACTACGGTACGAAACTTAAGGAGGTGCTTTCTTAAGTCTTTTTATGAAAAATAGTGCCTCTAAACATATGTCCGGACTTCATTTTTGAGATAAGGCGCTAAAGTTTTTAAAAATTGTTTATTTTTTGAAATATGCTAAAGACGGATAACTGATTTGGATTAATTAAATGTAGATGTACTTTAAAGTAAGAAGGCGCTTAGCAAAGCTCCACCTATACCCAAAATTATTGGGTCCCAATCTGCCTATGGCGTCTCGAGTGGGCACCATAGCCAACCTTATTTGGAAAAGTACGCCACAGGACTTTATGAAGTTCATTTTTTTGTGATGAAAGCAGCTAACAACTTTTAGTCCCTGAGCATTGTTCGTATCTGCTTTTGTTTTTAAGAAACAATATTAAAGCCACTTTAATTTATTTTTATAAGAAGTCCCCATAGACAATATGACATAAAAAGCAAAAATTAAAGAGAAACAATGGTTTGCCTTTGAAATGATATAAGCATTTGTGTATTTTATCTGAGAATTATCATTTTTCCCATTTACTGAGGTCAGAATTGTTATTTTTTCTAATTTTGGTATCCTATTTTATGCTGCTTAGGACTACCTTTTTAGAATGACTCGAACGTGGTTTAATTAATTTTTTCGAAAACGAAGCAAGATACTAAGAAAATACAGGAGACCTAAAAGTTGCTCCTTTATTACCGAATTTGGAAATTGTATAAAAATCTCATAAAAAGCCACTGGCGTAATTTTTTTCCTATATATATTGGCTGTAGTACCCCACTGAGAAGCCACTGGACCCAATAGATATGAATTTAGGGTGCGGCTTTACAAGCGTCTTACTACATTAAATACGTGTGCCAAATTTGTATTTAAATCGGGTCTAAGCGTTTTTAAGATATTTTAAAAATACAGAACTTAAAAAAATAACGCCCTGTATCTCAGAAATGAAGCAAGTCCGGACATATGTTTATAGATTTTTTTTATAAAAAGACTATAAGAAAGCACCCTCTTAAGTTTTGTACCGTTGTTAGATAACACCATGTATTTTCTGGAGAAACAAAGAAATAATATTTAAAACATTTTTTTGCTTTAGACCAGCTAGTCAGCAGCCAGGTCCGCAGTATTCGTGTTGGAGGTATAATAGGACAAGTATGTGACACTTTGCCAGATTGCATCAAATACCTACCCAAAATTGGTGCAGCTCTTAGACCATGGTAATTTGCCTATAAAAAGTAACTTTAGTATATTTTATATTTAATATAAGTAATTAAGCTAGGCCCTAAAATAAAATGTTTAATAAAAAAGCAAATGTTTATTTACTTACTAACTTACCATCGCCAAACAATGCGTTACTGATTTTTTTAAAATCCAAATGTGTATTTTAAGCAATACTTGCACAAAAAAATGTTTAAAGATACAGGCATTTGTACTTATTTTTAGGAGGACATAAGAAAATTAAAAAATTCTACGCAACATCTGACCAAAAAATATTGAGAATCTTTATAATAGTTTAGAAAAATTGCAGGTAAAGTTTTCATAATAAATTTTTATTGGGCATTTTGCTGAAGCAGTTCTTCTCCAGTCCAAAAATAAGCTTCTGAATGTTGTGTAAAATGTCATTAGAAAAATTTATTTATGGTCATATATATTAGCCACAGGAATAAATGGTGCGTTATCTTCTAAGCACCAGAAAACAGTCCATTATTCTATTTTTAGATGCTTAATAATAATTACTGGAACGTGTTTTTAAGGTCAGTCGCAAACATCAGATTTTTAATCCGAAAAGTCGGCCCGACTTAAAAATGTCTATGTTGTCATTGGTTGTGACATTTTATATTTTAAATACAATAAAAAAAAAACGTAGAAATCCTTTAAGTCGAACCGAATAATCGGATTAAAAATCTGATACTGCGGCCGGCTAATAAGGCTATGGCTACGATACCAAGTGTTAGCGGTCAGCGGAGAGTGCATGAAGAGTGTGAAAGCGCTGCCTGTAATCTTTGTGATAGCATTAAAGATTTTGTATTTTTTAAATCAGGCGGCTGCAATATACGTGAGCAAGCCCTGCCGCTGCCGCTTAAAACAAACAAATATTATAGGCGGAGCGTCTCTTTAAAATGCTGTTTACTACAAAATATTGTGCCAAGTACAAAGATCTGTTACTCTCCGCTCGCCGCTTCTGCTTGTTATCATAGCCGAGGCCTAACAGTTTATAACAAATTTTAGGAAGAAATACCTGCATATGACAGTGTGTTAAATGACCTCTTCACCATAAAAAGATTATTGGGCTACTATTGCGAAGAATATCTTAAGACATCCTCAGTAACTAATATTGGAAAACTGTGTACAAAAATAAAAGGACAATTTTATTCTACCTATCAGAAGATTTAAACGGGGCATGAAAATAACTTAAAGGTGTTTTTTTAATTTTTAATATAATTAAGTTAAAATTAAAAATAGGGCGCATAATTAAATGTAATAGCTGTATTTTATTGTTCTTAAAGATCAAGTGAGGAGCAGACTTTCTATATGCATATGAATAATAATTAATAATTTATGTCAAAATGTCACAGTCGTAATCATTCACTTCTTCGCTGTCGTCAGTTTCATCATGGATAACTTGATTGTCATATCGCTCACCGCATTAGAGGGAATTTGCAACATATGATACGACAAACAAATGGCAATAAGTTCACGCCGCGCGGTAAGGACAAACTTCTGTTATTTTGTCTACCATTTACTTACATACGGCATTTAGAAAGTCCAAAAAATACCATTTAATTGACATAGGATAGAATGTATTTAGTATGTTTGTTGTGGCATAATATTATAAAGATATATATAGGGTGTCTCACGGCCGATGGTACCTTAGACGTTTACGGAAAATGAAACATTGGATTTTCTTCCAAATTTGGCAACATAGGTAAGGCCTTGTGACACAGCCTTCTTAAACTATGAGCCGTGAAGTAAGAGAGGCCACGTTGCAAACAACACTGTACAGTAGAAATATTCAAAGGAGTAATAATGTGTCTGCAAAACTTATCAGGATTTTTGCCTTATACAAATTTGTTGGTAAGGATTTAAAAATTTCAAATTGTTATGATGTTTTCTACCCCGCTTTATGCATTTTTTTGTGAACAGACCAATGTAGCTTTTTAAAGTTTACTAAAAATTTATTATTTAGTAATATTTGCAATACTTAAAATGAATTGAAAGCATGTGTGTTTAGTTATAAATATAAAAGCTTAATTCGTATTACATATAAGATGCGCTTGAAAATAACAAACGCTTTAAATTAGGTTTTCCACTATATTTACCCTAAAACCGCCTTAGGTAAACCAATAGCGCACAACCAGGCTTTTCTCATTTTATCGTTTATGGGAGAAATTAAATGTTGTTTAATAACCCTCTGTTGTAATATAACTGGGGTAGTTCGTTTTGCAGTCCGGGAAACGCTACACGTTCGCGGCATAATATGCGCCGTGCGCACCAACTATGCGCGCACATTTAAACGTAAAGCAACGAATAACATTTTTGGCACTGGTCCTATTTTTTAAATATAACAATGAATTACTTATTTTTTTTATATATAATAAATATACGCTACGATTTAACTTTTAAAAACAGAAAAAGCCTTTTATGCAATCGTTTAAACTTGTTTTTGTTTACTTAAACTTTACTTGACATTCCTACTGTGCTGTGTTATCAGATTTCTTCTTTACGGCTCATAGTTTAAGAAGGCTGTGCTAGATATAACGATCTCACAATATTTTAACGATGCAGCGTTGCCGCTTATACCAAAAAGTGGCATCAACTTTAAAATTTTAAACGGAACATCCTGCATAATTTGGTAGTTTTCGAATCCGCCACTACTTTTCAAATATTCTTGCCTCTTATTATTCCAATACGCTATCTCTAACGGTTTTCAAGTAAATACTTATTTTTCCAAATTTCTTGCTTCAAAACGTGTCTATAAATATATTTTTTTATTACTCGTATCTGCATTTGTAGGCATTTCAAATTTGAGTTGTAACATGTCAATGTCTTCTAAATTAATTTTCGTATTGAGAAATTTATTTTAATATATAGGGTCGCTTAAAATTCGTGATTTTACCTTTAGATAGAAAAATGGTGAAAAGTCAATTCTTTTTTAAATGGAATACCCTGTATATTATTAGAAAATCTAAAGAACTATACAAAGCCTTTTAATATGATATATATTATAGTTTCTATACCTAAATGCTATGGTTTCCGGAGATAAAAGCAAGTTTTTTTAAAAATCAAAATTTAACTAAATTAAGTTTTTATCAAAGATAGCCATAAAACGTCATGACTAAAAATTACAAAATATAATTATTTGACAGTTCGTGCGTCATGACATTTCATGGTTATCTTTGATAAATACTTATTACGGTAAATTTTAATTTTTAAAAACTTGCTTTTATTTTGGGAACTCATAGCATTTAGGTATATGAAACATAATACATCATTTAAAAAGGCTTTTCATAATTCTTTAGTCTCCTAAATAATATATAGGGTGATCCATTTAAAAATACTTTTTACCAATTTATATCTAGAAGTAAAATCACGAATTTTAAGTGACAATTCAAAGCAAATTTCTTCATACAAAATCAATCTAAAGGACATTAAGATACTACACCCCTAAATTTCAAATGCCTACGAATGCAGATGTAGTAATAAAAGCTTTTTATTAAGAGACATCTTTTGAACAAAAAATATAAAAATAATTATTTATTTGAAAACCGTTGAGATGGGTATACAATAATATTAGGCAAAAATATTTAGAAAGTAAGTGGCGATCCAAAATACTAAAATATGCGGGCTATTTAAAATTTCAAAGTTGATGCTACTTTTTGATATAAGCGGCAACGGTGTGTCGTTAAAAATATTTTAGATCGTTAGATCACGAAGCCATTACCACCGTTGTCAAATTTTTTAGAAAAATCCAATGTCCCGTTTTCCGTAGAAAGCGATCTAAGGTACCATCGACCGTGAGACACCCTGTATATTTAGTTTGCAATGCCATCTTTTTAGTTAACAATTTAAAAAAATGGACAAAATGCATATAGAAAGTCTGCTTCTTATAGTTAATTTAACAATATAAATATTTCATATTTTTATCAAATAAATTCGATCATTTTGTGTGCTGCTTTTGTTAATAGACATTTTTTTTGCAACTACTAACCTAAAAGAGCACCATTTAACACATCGTCTCCTTTATATAATAAGTAGCATTCGACATTTTTAACTTTATAACATTCATTGTCATTTAAAAGTTAACTATCAATTAGAGTAATTTAATAGAAACATTTCTTTTTACATTAGCAACTTTCTATAACTTTTAAATAATTCTTACATTTCGACGCAAGGCGAAGAAAGACAATAAACCGAGGTCTAAAATTTAAAATTTGTCTCGTAAACAGGGTGTCCAAGCATATGTGGGCAATCTCTTGGAATCATTTAGAACACATGAAAATAATATGACAAAGTTTCTATAAACTTTTCTAAAGCCCTCTTTAACTGATGATATGTGACGTTAAAGAACTGCCGATGAATACAGTTTTTGTTGAATAACTTCCTTATAGTACTTGGTATAATAAAATATTTTTTTAATAGTACAGATACTATTAAGCATTTCCTAAATTGGTGACCTCTTAGAACATTCACATTCATTAAGGCGCAAGGACAGCTTTACCCCTTACACAATTCGTATATTAGAGAAATAAAAGTTGTAATTTTAGACAACTTATACCGTGTATAGGAATTTGTCATATTTTTTCATGTATTCTATACAAATTCGAACGATTGCCCACATATTCTTGACATTCTCAATACACAGTTTTTTTTTGTGACAAGAAAATAACGAATTAATGTTGAAAACACATATTTTTACAATATTTTAGTGGTGTAAAATGTATAATGTGAATTTTAAGGTTTAAACTAGTTGCCTGACAATTAGACTGGAATTGCTATGGAAACATTTAAAGAATTTATTGAAAATTTGTCGATGTTATTCCGTAATTTGGCGGATAATATTAAATATTAACTTTTACTTTTGTGTATGTATATCCGAAAAAAAGTAATAACTTTTTTCCCGGGAATAGTACCAGTCGACGGATATAAAATGTAACATTTTTTTCTCGTCACGGAAAAACGTATTTGTAAAACTAGTTTTAGCAGGTGCTGAGTCATTTGTTTTCGGAGGTATGTCACCTTTCATACACCTTTCATGATTTGTTACCGTCTGTCTGCCTGGAGTGAGATAGGACCACGTATATGAAGACATACATACAGAACACAGGCTCTAGGGAACTACCCAGGAGCTAAGAGAGTTGATATTGCAGAAGTAAAGTATTATCGACCTGCGGTGTGAGCCATCAATTAATTGACTGTATGTCTTGTCGACTTTAAGAAGTCAATAGCGCAGAGATTTGACGTTACAACTCGGATAAAAATTTAACTTAGATTAAAAACTAAAAATTAACACATTTGCAGATTATATGCTCAAAAGGCAATTGCCAATGTCATTGTACTAAGAATAATAATTTCTATTCAAACAAATAAAAATTTAAAAATAACAGGTATTCTATTTAAAACAAGATAGTTAAGGTATTTCCGGCTATACCGGAAGTTGCAAAAAGCAACTAAGATCATGAAATATTGGACATTTAGGAGATATAGCTATGTACAAATTATTAGTTTAATAATAGAAAAAGGTATGAGAGTATAGGGATACCTAAAATTGTTCATTTTCTCAAAAACTTCTGAGACAATTTTAAAAAGTCAAAGTCTATTTTAAAATAAAAATCACTTGACCGATTTATCCATTAAAATTGTTTGAAGTTTGTCTTGGTGGGAGAAGGGAAAAACTCTGGCCAAGAAAATTATGCCACAAAAATATATTTTCGTACGAATAACAATCGATATGTTGCGGAAATTTTTTCATGGGTGTACGAATAAAGGAATTATAGGGGGTGGCTTGTTTTGAATTTATATGCAATGTAATTGTAATTGTAAATTAAATTTCCTTTTTATAAGAAAAAATGTAAATTTAAAATAATGCTTTCTTCTATATTATTAACTAATTATTATTTATTATTTTAATTTTTAAGTATAAACTAATGTCGAAAAATTACAAATATAATAGGCCCTTAGCCATGTACATCTAACATAGCAAATTTTCGGTGCGGATAGATTGGATTTGATTAATTTTTTTTACTTTTCTCGGTAATTGCAAAATTTTTTGTAATAATGCCAAAATTTGCATTTTTGTGGAAATGCCAGCGAAATTAAATGCATAGTCCGATGACGTAATTGGAGTGTGCTAACGTCACAAAAGATACAAGCTACGACATCCCTTTTCTATTGCTTGTTCATTTATTGGCATATTTATTTAACGTGACGCTTTTCACATAAGCCCTGGCAACATTGTAAAGTTGCTTGAACTCTCAAATTGCAAAACTAATTTTGTATAACTTTAAAATTGTTTACAAAAAATATAGACAAATTTTTAAAAATTTTATTTTTGTTTTCGGGTTGGTGACGTAATTAACTATTATTTAAAATATATTTTTACCATCGTCAAATTTTGGCAAAGATCCCATTACGATTTAAAAGTGACCAAAACTTTTTGCGAGCTAGTTAATAAAATACATTTTCTTTTAACAAATTACTTTTAAAACGACTTGATAATTAGTACTTAACAAATAAAAATCTTTTCCAACTTTTATTAAAGAATAATAAATCTGAAGTGTTTTTCTTCGCCATCAAACTTGTATTGTTGTGGCGCCTGGAGCGGGGCTTTACCCCATAATATGTATAAACTTAGGGAGTGTAATTACTGGAGTTTGTGATTAATGAATCCCTTGGGCCGTAATTACAATTAAAACCTTTCGCCCTTGGTTTATAAGGTCTGGAATATTGCAGACTTGGTATTTAAAGTGGTGTATATCCCTTCCTTACATTTGTTTGGAACATATTTAGGCTTTAATAAAGGAGCAGCGTACGATATATGCTGACTTTAGTTGGAATGGTATGGTTATATTTATTACGTTTGAAGAATGGTTTTAAAATGTTTTTACACAGCATTTTTATTCTACTAACAATATACAGTGACTGTCAAAGTGTTAGACACACATGGAAAAAATTATTTTTTAAATTAAACATTTTTTGGTTACCAGCCTTATGCTGTAAATACATTGCCTTGTTTTAGGCTTGAAATGAAGTAGAAATTACATTTATTAGATAATTCAATATTTTCTATGCATTTACTAATTTTAATAAAGGTTTAAATTATTATGTTTTTAAGATTGCCAATATTTAATTGTATGTCAAATGTCACTTTTTCTTTATAATTTTAAGTTTGAAATAACAAGTCAATGTATTCACACCGCAAAATTCTGAAACTTACCAATCTAACTTAAAATGAGGTGCTTTTTACTGGAAAAATATTATAAATTATTACAAATGCTTTTGAAACCTAAAACTTATTATATGTTATTATAAATTTACACCCCCTTAACATTATTATTTTTTATTGTACAAAATAAACTAAAATGTCAGCTTGTTTGGTTAATTCGGTAGTATTCTAATCAGTAATCCGATGATTATTATCTCATATGATATACAGGGTACGACAATAGGTATGATTTTTTTAAATGGAATACCCTGAATATTATATCACCACCAAAAAATCTTTTAAAATGCTTTAAAAAAATACTACATTTGATGTGTCTATCTCAATTAGTTTCGGAAATATGACCATCCAAATCTGAAAAATAATTTTAAATTATTCTTAGAAGCGTAATAGAGATACATCTTCCCAACTTTTTTATTATTTTAACGTATAAAAATAAATAAAAAACACTGTTTTGTTGGGGTAGATTCTGTAGAATCCATATCTTTCATCAGAATGCTTTTATCTTTTAGGATATACAGTGTAGGACAAAACATATTAAATTTTAAAATGGAAAACCTTGTAAATTATAAAAAAATCTTGTATCTGTCCTTACACTCAGAAGTAGCAAAAAGTAGGAAGGCAATTGTAAGTACAAAACTGATAAAGAAAAGGCAAAAAAATCTTTGACAAAAGTAGCGAGATCTTGCGAGACTGCATCGGAAACACAACAATAGCTCTTATTATTTAAACTCTTTACTTTTTTAGTAAACAAGGCTAATAATAAACTAAGTAGATTAAATGTTTGTATATTTATGTTTACTTAAAAATATATTTTCAAGTTTCTTATTACCCCAATAGAAGTCGTCATATCCTTTTATAATTTTGCGTGCATGTAGTTTGGAGTATCTACTTTGAAATACACAGCATGAGCCATTAAAATTTCAAAGTTGCTTTTTGGCCAATATAATGGATTTCGTTTTCCCTTTAAGTGATGTGCAATACTATTAAAATGTTTTTGTTTAATGTCAAAAAGAAAAAAATGACACAGCTGGGATTGGCCATGTTACATGGAAAAACTCTGGCTTATAAACTGTTGCCATTATTCCTAAAAATAAACTATGGGTAAAAAAACATTTTTATTTAAAAAACTATGCAAACAAGGCAATTTGTTCTTGTGTTGAATTAAATATTTAATGACAATAATATAAAGCTAACCATATTATATTTACTTTTTTATATTGTGTTTAACAACAATGAAATCAAACATAATAGCAATTTGCACTAACAATTGAGTATAAATCTGAAAAACATGCTTACGATAGCATTACCAACACTGCATGGAAGTTTTTAAAAACCTCGAATAGTATCGAAGCGAAAATCGAAATAGGTATTCGTTTTATTTAATTTTTGTTTTCCAGAAGGTTTAAAACACCCCATATATAAAAACTATATTTAGACTAAAATTCCCTAATAATGTTTTCAATTTATAATTTTTGAAAGATTAGCCGTATAATGCAATTGATAAAATATTTTTAAATTCTGGTATTAGTTTTGTTAAACACCCTGTATATTATATGGAAAATACTATATTTTATAATTTTTTAAACAACACAAACATATTAAAGGTATTTTTTAAAGAAATATATGTTTACCCAACATTTTAACCCCTCTTGTGTTGGCCAGATAGCCATAAACATCCTGTATATAAGACACATAAAACACTATAACATTCTGCTTTTTTATACGTATTTTTAAAAACCTTGTACATAAAAAGAAGTTTTACTAGTCTACACATTCTGGCCAGAAATACATAAACATCCTGTATATAAGACAAAAACATTAGTTGAAATCAGTACTCAGGATTTTGGAGTTTTATGAAAAAACGGACAGTTAACGCGCGGTAAAAAACATTATATATTTTGCGTAGTGAAATATCTCAGGAAATGATGGTATATTTAAACTGTGGTTTAATAGATCCTCAGCAAAATCCACTTATTTGGTGGCGACAAGAAAAAATAATTATCCCTGATTGTCACTCATGGCAAGAAGATATTTGGGTATACCTTGTACTTCTGCTGAAAGTGAACGATTGTTCTCCACTGCTGGTGATATTGTATCTAATAAACGAACCTCGTTATCACCAGATTCAGTTCAATATATATTCTTTTTAAACAAGAATTTGTAGGTAATTTTCATAATAAATTGTTTTATTTATGTATTTAAATTTTTGGTTCAAATAAAATGTTATTATTTGTCAAATTCATATTTAAATATCACGCATAACAAATTCTAAATTCCATATCCTCGAAAATTCGCGATTACTACATTAATTCGTAATAATTCGAAAAAATTCGATTATTCGAAAAATTTTCGAATTATTCGAAAAAAATCGAAATATTCGAAATTTCTCGAATTATTCGATTTTTTAGAATTATTCGGGAACTTTCGAATATTTCGAATTTACGAATTATTCGATTCGAGTTTCGAATCGAATATGGATATTCGATTCGATACGAATTATTCGTAAGTTCGAATTATTCGCACACCCCTATTCATGAACTGTCTTTCCTACAATTGTTTTCCCAAAAAAAGATCGAGAGTCCCATAACAACCTGTACATATCTGTTGAAAGGAATAAGAGCGAATATTACAACTTTTTAAAAACTTCCAATTTAGCTAATTTAAGATTTAAAGTTTTTAAAGAACTGCTTGTTTCTGTATTTCTAATGCTCTATTGAAAAAACAGCCAGAGTACTTTAAAGTATAATTATTCACTTAAACAAACTTAGAATAATTAAATAAAACTGAGTTTTTAAAAGCATTTGTAATAAATAAATCCTTTTCGTTCCTTGCATAATGAAAGCAGGTCTGAAGTTTTCTCAATAAAAATTATTTTTAAGGGTCGCGGAGTTTATTCCGCGCTGTTGTACTTTAATGACTTCGGCAAACAAAAAGTTCTCATTTCTGTATAAACCTTTTCTACCTTCCAATGGTTGTTTGGAAACGATTATTGCGAATAAAAACTTTACTTGCATAAAATTTTCATTCATTTGCTATTTTGAAAAATCCTATATATTCAAACTTTTGCCATATTAAAAAAAAAAAAGATGCATAATGGGTACTAGTTTTCCTGTAAAGTAAATTTTGCAGCTTTTGCTGTAAAGGAGTTGAAAAAAAAAATAGGAAACATAAATCCCATTGAATTTAAATATGGCATAAAGAAAATAATATGGGTTACAATATTAAGTATTAAAAAAAATTAATCTAAAAACAACATTTATTTTTTAGCAATATAAAATACAGAGTGTTTTCTTACTACCGGTATGTAAGTTTAAGGGCGGTTTTTACATTAGTGTTTTATGCAAAAACAAAGTTCCTATAAATATATCGGGTGATGCATCATGGCGGGCGGGGACATAGGAAATCCCATGTAATTTTTAATGGGGTCAATTATTGGCTCCCCCTAATTATTGTGGAGAAAAATTCTATTAAAGTTTATTGAAGAGCATGCCGGAAATCTACGTCCATGGTCAAACGGGTTAACCGAAAATCTAAAGTTTTTACCATGGACGTAGATTTGCATGCTCTTCAATAAAATTCAATAGAATTTTTCTCTAAAATAATTAGGGGAGCCAATAATTGACCCCATTAAAAATTACATGGAATTTCCTATGTCCCGCCTGGCGATGCATTACCCGGTATGTCCTAACTTGCTTCGTTTTTAAGATACGGGGCATTAAAGTTAAAAAAAGTAATACATAAATATTTTAAATACCTTTAAACTGATTTGGTTAAAATTTGGTGAACTTATTTAAAGTAATCCGGTTCTTGTAAAGCTCTAACTGAATTGGGATTATTTGGTACAGTGGCGTTCCTGTGGAAACAATGGCCAAAAGCCAATTGATATGTTATATTTTTTGATTTTGCATTAAAGATACAACTTTTTAGTACTAGTATGGCCCTAAAATAAATATGAAGTCAATTATTTTATCGAAAGGTGGTTATTTATTTAGGTCACAGTTAAAAGAGCTATTTCTGGACAATTTTCAATAATAGTTTGTTAAATTTTATTTTATAAACCATTAACACATAACCTACACATTAAATGTAATCAAAAACAATTAAAGACTATAATTGTCTTTGATGTAAAGCAAGTTTAAACGCTTTGTAATAAATGTAGTCATATCCTAAAAAGTGATTTATTTAAATTTAGCGCTGAAAATATACCATAAATAAAACATTTATCTTATTTTTGTACTAAATAAGATAAATGGCAATTGTAAACTTTGAAATAAGCTTCCTTAATTATTATTGTTTAATTTTCTTTTTTGAATTTTATTTTATGTTGCTTGTAAATAGGTACATGTTACAATTACTTAAAGTGACTTTATTAAAACAAAAAAAAAAAAACAAAAATAACGAAACCCAAAAATTCAAATTTAGTTAGAGTTTAAAAAGCTTCTATTTACTTTAATCCACTATACTAAATTTAAATTAAATCGGTTAAGAGATACGTGATATATTTATAAAATATTGACTGTACCAATGTTAATTTAGGTTTTAATTTTTAATGATAATAATAGGTTAGGCCTATTGTATTTTTTTTTATAACTATTATTGATAACATCATATATCAGTTTTGGGACAAGCTGTAATAATTTTTTAGAGAAAAAAGCGCGATTAAAAATAGTAATTAGACAGAATGGCAGTTTTCCAAAAAAATATTACTTTTAATTTACTAAATTCGTTAATTACAAAGAAATTCTTAAAAAGTACCCTTTAAAGATACGTTGACGATTTTAGGCAATTTGTAGCTACATTTTGTTAATAAAGCTTCAAATATTTAAACAAAGTAGCCAATGGTTCCAACCTCTGACTTGGTCAGGAGCATTTCGAACAAACCAAGTCCTTAAGCTTTTGGTTTGGTTTTAATATCTCGGACATACATTACAAACCACAATATCTAAGTCTGAAATGAAAAATACAGTTTAAGGCTTTATTGTTTTTCTGCAAATAAAACTATTTTTGGGCAAAGTTTGAATAAGCTCCTACACAATTAATATTAAGTTTATTTGAATACGTGCCTTGTATTGAAAAATGTCGAGAGCGAAGAAAACAATGAATTACTTTTTTATGTTAAAGCAGAATGCAAGGAATCTGAAATTTAAAAGCCCTATTTTTCATTCATTTGGTTTAATTAATTGGAGAAGTGAATAGGTCGATGCTGGCGAAGAAATTCCTACCTTGAAGGTAGGGGAGAATAAAAAGCACCAAGGCGGCTAACACGTTTCTTTTTTCCTTTAATTAAAATTCGATTTAGACCAGGAAAAAACCCGATTTATTAAGAACGTAAAATTTTTCATTTATCTTAACCTTAAATATTTTAACCTTAAATATTTTAAGTTGTTTAAAAAATAAGAACTTATTTTTTAGTGATTAGATAATAATTATGAATGGCCTTGTTTTAAAGTATGCGTTTTTCATCTTACTTATTTAAAACAAAAATAAAATAAATGTCCCAAAAGTTAAATTTTTAAAAGTTTAATTTATTTTTTAATACAATTCCTTTGTGACACGTTATATATTTAATTTTAATCTGATCTGTGTATCCAAGTGTCTTTTTTTTGATAGGGTCCATGACCGATAAAAAACAATGTCGAATTTCTGAGCTAATTCTAACAAAAAGTTACTATTAACATGGGTTTGGAAATTCTTTGTTTTCCAAGATACAGGGAGTTAAACTTTTACACAAACATTATTTTTATTTATTATCCTAATTAATTTTACTTGATTCGATAAAATTTGACAGTGTTATTTACAGCAGAAAGATGCTTATTTGCTCATAACTTAATTACATTTATTTTTGCCGGTGCGTTGTAACAAAGAAAAATGTACGCCACTGAATTTTGTGCACTTTTTGTCGTTTTTTTTTAATGAAGCAAATAAGAGCTTTTTTTTATTTTTCTGTTACATTGCATATCCCTAAACGGGATGAACGCGTCACTTTTTTTATCGGACAAGTTTACCACAATGTTTTACATGCAATTTTAAAGCGCCACTTCCATATGTGTCGGTATAAATATTGGTGGTAGACTCGTCAAAACAGGGTAAACATTTTTAGTTCGGCACTATTGCTAACTTTTGTATAATTGGAGGTACAAAGTCCGTTAAATTAGTAAAACAACAAAAAACAATTGAAAATCAAGTTTTTGATTTATTTAAAAAATTATATAAGTTATATTACATTATATCACCTCTGTATATTACATTATCATTTAAAAGATTTATTATTTAGTTTTAAAAAAGTTCACATGTAATATATCCAATTTTTAATAGTTTCGGAAATATAGCCATCCTCGCAAATTTAATAGTAAACGGGCATTTTTTAAATAAAACACTCTGTATATATATCCAAACCTAAAAAATTGTAAATATAGTGTCTATTTTATTTTCGACAAGTGTTTATAGCTTAGAGCTAAAAATATATTGGAAATTTAACATAATTTTCAGATTTGAATGACCATATTTTTTTAACTATAAAAGAAAGACAGCTGATGTAATATTCAGGTTGTCCTATAAAAAAAATTGTAATAAGTTAAAAACCTGACTTTCAATTGTTTTTCGGTTAACAAAACGTTATTCAGCGGAACAAGTACTACAACTTTATAAATTTAATTGACTTCCTATCTTTAATAATTAGGAAGTTAACAATAGTGCCGACTTAAGAATGATCTCCTGTATACATATGTTTTTAAAAGTGTTATTATCATAAGGTCCAGTTTATTGCTGGCCCAGGCGCTAGCATACTTATTTCTTAAAATTTATTTTAAACTAATATAATTTGCCGGTTATTACATTTTAGGTAAAATTTCCTGACCACTGAAAATTTTTCCCCGCATATTTCGGTTCGTTAGCGGCGCTAAGCGGGCAAAATCGTGCAGACAAAGACCGTCCAAAAATTACGAATGCGGAATGAAACCAACAGGTCGAAGTAACGTTATTATACCTTTTTTTTCTAAAAATCGCTAATTTTATTAAAAGCGGAATATTGACATTTTAATGAAAATTTAATTTGTCTCGCGCTAAAAATCAAGCCTTGTTTCATCTACTATGGAAATAGCCAGACATCAAAGCGGACGTTTTCAGTAGAGGATATTACATAATTGCTAATCACGAGAGCTTAACAAAAAACCTACAGAGAATTTGCCAAAAGTAAATAAAGTACCTAATTATTTTTAAAATTTTATTTTTATTATTATTTTTATCTCGATGTGTTAAAATAATTAAAAACATTTATACCGGTTATTATTAAACATGTCTTACATGAGAACTACATCTTATTAAAGAAAATAAGTAAAAATAATTTCCCGCTGTCGATGATATATACAAAAGAAAAATCTTCCTTTTTGATAGTTAAAAAGAACTACTGCTTTTCATGTCATTTACCGGGATCCTTTAGTGACGCGTTTCGCCTACCTCATAGGCATTGTCAAACTGGCTGTATCAACGACAAATGGACCAATTTTGCTTACGTTTGAGCTGTTGTCATCAGTACATCACAGTAAAAGTGCTAAAATGCGGTTTGCCAAATTTAATTTTTCCACTTTAAACTTACTAACCACAAGTAATTTTTGGACAAGCCTATATTAAAGGATTTTGTATAATAACTTTTTAAATAAGCAATAAATATAATTTTATTATTTTTAGATATGATAATAAGCTAAATATGTTCAAAAATTACTAGTTATTGTTATTTTTTTCCAGGCTAAATTCTGGGGTCCCCCTTTTTGACTTTTTCTTAGTCGAATAAAGTTGAAAACGAAAAAAAATTAATCCTGCTTTTCTATACATACACACATTTTGGGGGCCTCTTCTAACTGGGGGCCCGGGGCGAACTGTCCTACCTCGCTACGCTATTGAATTTGGCAAGCCAAAAGTGATCAAATAAGGCATTTTTTGGTGTTTTTTGATGATTATTAAGTGAATATTGTTACTTATTTACGCACCTTACTTTTTACAGGTAAATGGAGAGATTTTATTTAGGGATGTCACTTGATGAGTTTGTAATGTCTTTAACAGCTTACAGTCATCGAATATTTAAAATTGTTTAGGGTTGCCCTGCGATCCAGAGTGTAGACATATATATGAATTCGAGCTTTAGAATTAGAAAATAAAGTTTTACCCAAAAGCTTAAACATACGAGTTAGAAGTGAAAGAACCTTTTGCTTTTACATTGAACGCTATTTTGTACATTTTATGATAATATACTTTTGGTCATGTGTCAGGGTATTATAAACTTTTGTGTTGTACACGTGTGTTTATATTGTTTTTAAATAGTGTTTTTTCTTTAATTTATATTTGCAATTATAGCCCTTTGGTTCTCTACTGAATACTGTTTTATTGTAAAAATATGATACACCGTTTTACACTTACAAGCGTTTGAAATTTGGCATAAATTTGCTATATTTAGAACGCTTCGGCCAATTTTTAAAAGCAAACTGGCGTTGAGCAAATAATCAAAGGACCTTTAAAACGAGGTGTCACATGACCCCTCTTTCCATTAGAAAGAAAAAGTTGATAATGCTCCCTTGGCACTAGGCCTCGTGACTATATAATTTTGATGTCAAAAAGTAGTTTAAGTGACACCTATTCTATCCAAATTTTATCCGATTTCGATATCCCGATTGTCCCGTTCAAAAATTAAGAGGAAGGGAGCAATTTTAAAATCATTACTGTACATGAACTCTTTTACAATTCCTGCTGGTAATGTTACGCCTCCGGTGCATACTATCGACCAAGGTCAAAAAGTAAGTCCGCCATTTTCATTTCTCGCTTTCTTCACCCCCTTTGCCTATTAGGATTGTTGGCTTGATGTTTATCGTAAAATTATGAATGAATCGCTTGGTCCATTCGTCGTCATTGGGCTGTACCGAGTCCACGGTAAATAACCCGAAAAGCAAGAGACTCCTTAACAAACAACGTCGCTGTTTGACGGTAAGAAATGATCTAACAGTTGATACCACACTGAAAAGTATTATTTAGTGAATTAGCATCAAGTTATACCGGGAGTCGGCAAGTTAAATATAGGAAAATAAATAAAAATAATTTCCTTTCTGTCGATATACTGCATGAGCAATACGTTTTGGTCTATCAGCCAGTAATAGAATAACAAAACAAGCACTATCAGTCACACATGTCGGTATTTAGTTAGATTCTCTATTTTCCTCACATTGCCTATATGTTATGTTATTTAACTAAACCGGCATACAACAAGAGAAATCTCCTTATTTTGATAGCTTAAGAAGAACTTGCATACAGGGTGTAATTTAATTGATGACCAAAAATACAGGGTATGATTTCTTAGCTGATTTTAGGACGAAAAGTTTATATAAACATATGTCCTAAACCTCCTAACTTTCGAGAGTGTTAAAATTTAAGAAAAATTCTGTTTTTTAAAATATTTCAAATATTCTTTACCCAATTTTGTTAAAATTTGAAAATGTTAGTAATGACATTAAGGAGGTAATTTATTACTAACTTAATTACATTTACTAAGTCCAGTGGCATCTCGAGAGGCAACTGAAGAAAAACGGTACGCCACTGAGTGTGAAAATGTATGCATTTTTTTTCTTTTTTAGATTAAGAAAATAAAAATTCTGCTTTTATGTATTTTAATTTTTTTCCGTATCTTGTTTAGTTTAAAAGAAATAAAAATTAATCTAATTCCATATTTTTAGACCATAAAAGAAGCATCGCAGAATTTTTTTTTATTTTATGTTTTATACTTTTTAATTAGCAATTATGCAACAAAAATAATAAATACTTTGGGGGTTTAAACTGATTGATATGTTTTATTTAAGCGTTATAAACTACGCAGGTTGTATGCAGTCGTATTCTCGAAAAGTGGTACAAAATTTAACATACGGCAAAATACTTTTTAAATGGTAATAACAACACGAGTGAAATTTTAAAACTTTTAGTTAAAAGTAAATTTCTTTGTTAATTTAATCTATGTTTTTATTTATTAAAAAAAAATAACTTAAAAGAAATGTGAGTTAAAATATTTTATCCCAATATGTTTTATTTTAGGTATTTAACCCTTTCAGGACGGCTGACATACTGGTACGTCTTTTAAAGAGGACCTTGTGGGCCGGGTGCCGTACATGTACTACTTTCTATGAAGTAGCTTTAAACGGTTGCCGTAGGAGTTTTAGGACTTTTGCAGTTTTACATGACGGGTGCCGTACTTATACTACGGTATACACATTAGATCTAACCTAATGCCGTAAATGTACGTCAAAAATATTGTTAGGAAGAGACTGATGCCGTACCGATCCGGCGGTTGTAAAAATAATTCGGATTCCTGATGCCGATGCCGTCCTAGTGAAAGCGCGCGCGGTCCGTCCCGAATGAGTTATACTATGATGGTTGTAAGTTTAAATTTAACCTTTGTCAAAGTACTTTAAAACTATAATTTAAATTAAAAGGGCTTTTTAACAGTTTAATGTAAAATTTATTTTGTTTGTGTATCTAATATAATATGTTTTATTTTTAAAAAAAACAGCTCAAGAAAAATATAACTTCCTAATTTCTTATCAAAATATGTTTTACTTTAGTTATTTATACTACAAAGGTAAGAGGTTTAAATTAAACTTAGGACAAAATATTAAAAAAAGAAATTAATTAAAAACGTAAATTAAATAGTTTTAATTAAAATTAAATTTGTTTGCGTATCTGATGGTTGTTTTTAATAAATTTTAAAAAAAATAGCCTATGAAAAATCTGACTTTTTATTATTATACCACAACATTTCTCTTTTTTATACTATGGAGTTGGTAAGTTCTTATTTAACTTACGGAAAAATACTTTAAAAGATAATAATTGAATTAGAAGCATAAGCCTAACAGTTTTAATTAAAATTAAAGGACGTTTGACTGTTTATTATTTTACCACAATATATTTTACTTTCGCTTATTGGCCTACGATGTTTAAAGTTTAAATTTAACTTAACAGCAAAATAGCTTTAAAATATAATAATTAAATTAAAAGCCAATATTTAACAGTTTTAATAAAAAATAAATTTGTTTGCGTATCCGATATTTGTTTTTAATTTTTTAAAAAGAAATAGCCTAAAAATTACTATTTGTTATTTTAGCACAATATGTTTAATTGTTGCTGTTTATAGTAGGAAGGTTGGAACTATAAATATATCTTGAAAAAATTTCTTTTTAAAGGCTATTTTACTAAAGTGTTTTACACTGGCAAAGTTTCATTGCAACCTCCTGTTTTCTACTGATAACACTTCTACCAGGTCCTACTCTATATTGATAAAACCAACATGATTGTATTTGAGCGATTAAACCCTGTTAGGTTAAAGTAAAAAAGGTAAAAAACTATTGTTGCTTTAAATGCAAATAAAAGTTTAAAGACTTACTTGCAATTCTCGTAAAATAGTCTTGGCGAATATCATACGAAAGAAATTTTTGTGCAAAATTTTTCTCTTGTTTAATTTAAGTTTAATGCTTTTTGGAAATTTTGTTTATAATATTTATTTAATACCACTCGCCTAATTTCATTTACAAAATTACCAAGCAACAACTTTTCATACAATCGAAATATTTTTCAGGCAAAATTTTCTCTCTATATAATAATATATTTAATAATAATTTAATTAAAAGATAATTTTAACAGTTTCAAACACGATGAAATTATGTGAATATCTGAAATATGTTTTTAATTATTTAAAAAAGAAATACTTTAGGAGCAATTTGACTTTTTATTATTTTACCAAAACACCTATGTTTTATTTTCGCTGTTTACACTACGGAGTTTGTAAGTTTAAATTTAACTCAACGGCGAAATACCTTGAAAAGATAATAATTAAATTAAAAGCAAAATTATTACAGTTTTAATTAAAATTAAATTTGTCTCGCTCGAAAAAGTCTTGTTTTATCTAATATGCAAATAACGAAACATCAAAGCCGGATTTTCGTCGCGAGATTTTGTATAATTGCTAATCGAAAGAGTCATCCAGAAAATTGAATAAGAGATTTGTCGATGGTATGCGCGCAGACTACTTGAATTATAATGCAATTGTCGGAATAAATAACACAATGTTTTGTATTTTTAGCATTTAAACAAAAAAAAGTTATGGTCCGTGAGCCAGCGACAGATTTTCGTAACCAATTTCCTCTCAGTCCATAACTCGGGAAAATGGTTCAAGGGGGTTGTACAATTGGTGGATTGTGCAAAATTAGGTTCCCTTAACTATTATTATTTTTAAGGTATGAAGAACTTCGACAAAATCTTCGTAGGTAGCAAACATGTCTCCCAGATTTATTTTTGTTTGTTGATCATTAATAAAAATATTATTTACCAATAAAACAAATAATCAATAAAGTTAGGTTAACGTTAATTACTTTATTGATAAAAAAACTAAAAACCGGCGGTAATAACAAATGTATTATAATTTTCGGAGGTTCTCATAAACATAGATATAAAAACCACTGGACGGCCTTTTTTTTCGGTAAAATTAAGCAAAACCATCGGCGGTCGTTTAGCCAGGGCCTAATATAAAATGCCATTAAATACTTTTATTTATATTTTATCAGGCTTATTCTTTAAACGGTTTCATATAAAATAAATCGTTTTTTTTCGGCTTGACACGGCTGAAGAAGCTCCGGTAATTCTTTGTAGAGCCCAGAGTTTTCGATTTTCCATCCAGATAGCAGAAATTTACTGCAAATTAAAAATATTTGAAATAGAAAAATACATCACGTTGAAAGATAAACGTGTATATAAAAATAAAACCGGATTTTCTCCATTACTTTTTTCTAGTCTGGTGTAAATACAGGATGTCCGAAAAGGTAAGATCATAAATGATAGGGGTGATGGAGTGAGCCAAAATAATGTTGGTACCTCATATAAAAAAAAGTCATATCGCGCTCTGTTAGGAAATCATTAACCTTTAGAATTAGCATAAAGAAAACCTAATTTTATTTTAACTTTTAAACTATTGCCACAGTACCAATAATGTTTGGGCAAATTAACAACCTCATAAAAATTCTTCTTTCTATAGGTAAGCAAATGAATTTTTAGTAAGTCAGGATTTTACAGGTTGAGACTATACTGAGTTAAATTTAACTGAAGAATTGTGACGGTAAAATATTGCGATTTAACCTAACTTACCTTTGTACCAAAGTTAATATTAGGTAGGATACAAGGTATTAAAGTTTAAAAAATTATTTCAAATTTTTCCAATACTGCTTAATACGTTTTAAGTATTGAGATAAAACTCGGCATTTTGGGGTTTTCTAAAATGAGCAATTAATATCTGATGTTAATTTTTAGGTGCTAAACAGAGGACGTACACTACTTAAATTTCTCTAAAACGTCGCAACTTTTTTGTGCTTTCCTGTATGTACGTACCATCCGAGTAATATATTGTTATGAAGTTATGAAAATAACTGGCCACTTTTTGAAACTGACCATCCTAATGTTAAACCAAGAAATAATTAGAACAACACTTATAGATATAAAAAAGTGAGAGATATGAAGATCTTATCATCAGTGTGTGTATCGCAGTGCTTAACTCTATTTCATCCAGATCATCATTGGAAAAATGTGCAACCTCTTTTAATCGTACAGTACCAAACTTAAATAAATTTAACTTGGACAATCAATTTCTAATAACTTTTTGCATACTTATTGAATTAATTTTTACTACACGCTACTACCCATCACTCTAATATTCTGCTTTAAATGTTATAATTTAGTTATTTTTTATGCTGTTTTTAAAGTACAAAATATAATCATTATAGTTTAATTATGTTTGATTCTTTATTATTTTTTTATTTATTTAAGTTATGCAAAATATTTAAAAAGAATACTTAAAAATTATAATTATCTGTTTAAGCGAACTTGCTTTATAATTAAATAAATTTTTACAAATGTTTTAAAAGCATTTGTAGTTAGTAAATCCCTTTTTACTTTTTGAAATGAAAGAAGTTTTAAAGCCTAGACTTTTTCTGTTAAAATTATACTTATTAAGGCGGATTTAAAAGCAATTATAAGGTAATTCAAAGTTTTTAGATTTTTTAATATACAAATTATCTACCTTTATATAATTACATCAGCAGTTAAAACAATGGTATTTAAATCCAAATAATAAAACCTAACTTACTACTTACAAAAAAATATATATTTAAGAAACATTACAAAATGTATAAATAATACTTGTGTGTGTTTTCCAATTGCGATAAAAATTTAAGGGCTTATTTATACGCTAATTATAAGAATAAAAATTTCTATGAACATAATATGCACAGTTGTTTCAATATTTGGGGTTTAAAAAAAAATTAAATTCTTTACCAATATTTTAAATATCCTTAACTGACTTTTATAAAATTTGATAGTGCTATTTAATACATTTAGAGCTAATTTACCTGAACTTTAATAAATTTATTAGGTCTAGTGGTGTGCAGCACCTCAACAAAAAATTCTGACAAGAAAGGTATGTATTTTACTAGCTTTGGTAAATTTTTTAGATCTCTATTTAAATCAGTTCTTAATAAAAATTAGGGTAATTTACCTTAATACCTACATTTTGTATCTTACCTATTTTTAAGGATAATAAAATTCGTTGGTTCAAATGCTATTTTCATTTAATTTAGTATTTGTTGGTGTGCCTAAATCATTTTTACAGGAAAAGCACTGTATGTACCTGTTGTTTTATTGAAAGATCTTTTAACTTCGTAAAAAAATAAAATTAAATCCATCTTTAATTTAAACCTACCATAAATAAATAGAATTTTAACCCGGTGCTTAGGCTACTAAAGACACTCCCATGCGTCTTTTCTACTAAGAAGAAACACGTCGTAAAGTAAAGGTGCTCGCCCACTTAGGCGACGCGTTGCGACGAGTCAAAATTTCTCCGGAAAAGTTTACATGTATTTAAATGGAACGCCGCCAATACAGACGCGCCGCGCCGCTTATATTGGCGGGGTTCCATTTAATTAAATGTAAAGCAACTCGGCGAATTTTCTCTTAACGCGACGGTTCGTCTAAGTGGACAAGCACCTTAAATGGTTTAAAATAAACCTGTTTCGACAAGAGCTCATATTATTTTGCAATTTGCGCACCCATTTTATGTCTTACACCTGCACAAAGCGTCGTTCGAACAACTGCTTTTGCGTGGGAAAAGTATCCCTTTGCACGCTTGTTAGATAAATAAATTTACCGTTTATCGCACAATACATTTAAAAACGGGTTAATGTTTTTTGTGTCTTTTAGGGGGCAACCAATAAACACTCAAAGATATATAAAGTGAACAAAAATGCTTTACTTTATTTTTATTTTTTTGTAATACTTGGAATATTATGAAGTAAATTTAAATTAAAGTTGTAGGGAAGGTTACAAAATAAATGTGAGAAACTTGATAACACTTTATTTGATTATTTTTGGAAATATAAATTTTAACAAAATAATGTCTGGCTTTTCTCCAGAATATTAAACAATTTATAATTAATTTATTTCTTTTAAGGTAGTTCTACCGATACCACAAAAGTCAAGAGAGTGCATAAGGTTTTTGACTACCGAGGTATTTATATTTGGCAACGCTGCGTAAAAACAATAGAAATCATATGCAAAAATCTACTGCACAAGCATCTTTAAACAAGTTACTGGTTTTAAATTGTTATGTTTATTTACTAATAAAATCTCTACAGTTGTCAGTTTGTAGGAAATTTTTAAATTTTAAAATAAAATAATTAATTTTAATTTTTTAAGACAACCTGTATTATTTATTTATGTATTCTTTCCCATTATATATATCACATATCAAAATTTTATCGACGTATGTGCATAAATAAAATTGTAGGAAATTTTTAAATTTTAAAATAAAAAAATTAATTTTAATTTTTCGTGACACCCTGTATAATTTTTTTATGTATAATTATATTCTTCCTCATTATATATATCACATATCAAAATTTTATCGACGAATGTGCATAAATAAAATTGTAGGAAATTTTTAAATTTTTAAAATAAAAATATTAATTTTAATTTTTTTAACACCCTGTATTATTTTTTGTATATAATTATATTCTTCCTCATTATAATATATCACATTTTAAAATTTTATCGACGTATGTGCATAAATAAAATTGTAGGAAATTTTTAAATTTTAAAATATGAAAATTAATTTTTATTTTCGAGACCCCCTGTACTATTCCTATATGTGTTATAATATTTTAACCTATCATATACATCATTCACCAAAATTTCAACGTCATATATTCATAAATAAAATTGTGGGAATCTTTTAAAATTTTACTTAAAAAATCATTTTCATTTTTTGAGACACCCTGTATCATTTTTATATGTATATTAATATTCTACCCTATCATATATATCACCCACTATAATTTAGTTTTTATATAAATCTTTTCTGTATATCATCCGATAAAAAATGTGCCTTTAAAATTCATAATTACCCCTTTGCAGCATCCGGTATTGTTGATCA
>JACEGR010007942.1:0-42752 GCA_014170235.1 Listronotus bonariensis
AAAGTCTGTAACATTATATTTTAAATTATCCAGCTAACTCTCGCCTTTTTATACGCAAATCTTGTCGCTGTTTTTTCTTCTTTATAATTGAGCTAGATACATTTTAATTAAGCAAAAGATAGACTATTAGAATCCGGAAATTTATTGGACTTGGACTAATTAAAATCTGAGTAAATATGCCAAATAAATGAAACATAAGTAAAAAACAAATATATTTTAAGAAATACCAAGTGTATTTTTCTATAAAGGGTGCATTTTTCCACAAGAACTCAAGGTTTTCAGGTCAAGTAGTCTATTATTTTTTAAACTGCCGAACATTTACGAACTATTTAGAAAGAATGATACAGAGTAAAGACAAAGAAATAGAAAGGAAATTTTCTTCCTGCCTATTTCTTCTTTCTATCGAATTACACAGTGCGGGAGCAGGTTTTGGGAACGTGTCTTAAAAAACTTTATTATGGCACTCTTTGACCCGGTGGGATAATCCCAAGGGGTAGTTTTTGCCCCGCCGCGGTCGGTTTCGGGGAACATCGGCGCACTCCGATCGACATATGATATTTTTGGCTAAGAATATAGTAAAAGTTGACCCTTAATAGTATGCTGGTCCTCTAAATCTCTGGCGGCTCGTCAGGAGAAGGCAAGGGAGGTTTAGTCTTCCTATAAACTTATATCATAAGTGCAGCAATACACAATTTTTGTTTGGATTTTTGCAAATATTACGTAGTTTGCTTTAAATAGGTGCGGTACCCCAAAAAATTTACGGCCTTTTCTGTGTTAATATAGTTTGATGACTTTAACCTATCCCTGTTTTCCAGTGCACCAGCCGCAACTGCTCTGAATGGTTGTAGCCCCTTCAAACACGAATATATGCGTACACACACGATAAAACATTTTTTATATGAAATACCAAAAATATTTTATCTTACCATACCAGCTTTATCAATCTGTATTATACAGTAATCTCCTAATATAGCAAAATAAAAATCAACATAAATTAAATTTCTAATACGCTATTATTTATGTTATGTATGCTATTCCAGACTACAACCTTTATTATACTGACATAACTCTCAAATTAATTAAGTCTTCAAGATATAATGTACCTGTACTTTGGGTAATAATATAATTAATGCGATTAAGTGTTACGATCAAATCTCAGTTTATGTGCCAGAATATCAGCTTTAAACTTATAGTTAATGGATTATATAGGGTGAGTTTTTTTGATGTTTAGTACTGGGCAGTGGCGGCTGGTGATGGTCAATTTGTTGGGCACACGCCGCAACATAGGTAATAAACCAATGTTTAATATTTTATTTAGGCCTCTTATATATAAGTAATTTATTTATTTTTATGTAAATAATATCAGTTAATATCAAGTTAAATAATTATATCGACGTATAATAGTCGACAATTAATAGACAATTATTAGTAACTTAACATCACCGCCGCCACTGGTACTAAGATCTCAGAAACCGCTGCAGCTACAGAGATGGTTAAATGGGGAGAAACATTGCAGTTTTTTAAAGCTTAGCTTAAGTAACTTTTTGTTTCGTCCAAAAAAGTCTTGGCTTACTATAGATATTTTGAAAAAAGCCGTTTCTGTCCAATTTTTTTTCTCTGCAACTAAGTAAATATTTAGAAATAGAAAAAAAGAAAGCAAAAGTCCCTCAATAATCACACACATCGATTTTTGATCTATTTTTTTTAATATTTTTATTTTTATATGTTATTTACAATTAGAAACCTTTGTAAAGTTGGAAAATAATTTTAAACATTGTTTAAAAAATCTACAGGCTGTTACAGGAAATACTTTAATATATTGAGGCCAGGTGACTCCTGGGATAGGAGTCACACAGCAATGTACTGAGTGTAGAAACACACTTAGTACATTTTTTTTGTTTAATTCAAACATTATTTTTTAATTTTAAAAAAAATACTTTTTACTGTCTGGTACGTCGTTACGTAAACACTATAAACGCCGTAGCCGGCGCGATAGTAACCGACAGTTGACGACTTTCTTTACGATGTTGCCAAACGTCTAATTTATACTCAATAAACAATATAAATACAGATTTGAATAAAAAGGTAAAATGCATATTATATTCAATTTTCTTATTGATTAAAAGATATATAATATTAAAAGCCTTATATCCAAACAAATTTTGATTAAAAGTGAAATATTTAAATAAGGCTCGATTTACTTAAACAGGGTGCAATCCGTATGGTTTCAAACATGCATTTATTTTCCGTTGCATACTGTTTCACCAACGCGCAAAAATGTTTTCGTTATTTCTTGATTTGCTGAGCCGCTAGTTCCACACGATTTGTGCAACTATTTAACTGTTAATGGGTTCACCATAACCAACCTCTTTCCATAGTTCCCCACAGTAAAATCGCATGGATTAAAGGAGACCATCCACCTATCTCTCAGTACTTCCATTTAGATATTTTGTGGCTGTCTCGCATTATGACAGTGACGTGCTCCATCTAATCAATTGGAAGGTCGTTCTGCCAAAAAAGCCAAATAGCCCCCCTCCATTTAGCCTTGCTGGCAAAATATGAGAGACCTATTAGCTGATTGTCTGTGATACCAGCCCAAACATTCACAAAGCCTTTTCTTGATGCGTGCATTTATTAATATGGGTATTGTGTTGATTAAACACACCGGTATCATAAATTCTGAGCTATTTAACATTTAAGAAATTAAAACCTTATACATTATGAAGAAACGTATTCTGCTCTTACATAATATAATAAAAGTTATTATTGCTTTAGAAGAAATGAAAATGAATGAAATATTCAAGCTAGCTTACTTACAATACAAAGCTTCAATCTATAAACAAAGCGCTCATGGCATCGCTGGAAATCATTTCAATGCAATACAAGAGAAATTCTAATAAGACGTTGGACTGAGACACTGGAAGACAATGGTTGCGTCCCTGATAATGCTAAATCCCCACCATAAAATGGTGGTGAACAGCGCTTCACTCTAAAACCGCATAAACTGTTGGAAAACCAGTGTATTAAAAATGAAATGCTCGATTGACATACTGGGGTTGAGATACTTTGAGTAAATTGGCCTGGTGTGATACATTCCTATTAAGTAATTTCTTTAACCAGATAAAAAGAATAGCAAAAAAATAAGAATATTCAAACTTGGTGATAAAATGTTTAAAAAAGTAGTAACATAAACGCATGTGCGTATAACGAAAGTTAGTTTTTAAGATAATTACGTCAAATTATGTTATAAAGATTTGTTGTTAACCAACTTAGTAGTAGTTTCCTAATTAAGCTATAAGAAAATAGATTTTATGTATGTAATTTAAAAGTTTTCTCTAAGCCTTAGGATTACGAAATTTATTTTAAATTCCTTTTTTTATAAATTGTTACTTAAAATAATTTCCTTATAAGCCCCACCCTATTCTTGGAAAGCGCTTAAATAACGCACCATGTATCTGCTAATTATTATTCCAAATCCACAATACTTTTTTTTAATTTGCATTAGAATACAAAGGTACCAAAATATGAACCCCAGCTACCGGATACCGTAACTGCCGGATTTTTACACAAAGCTCCGTGAACTTTGACAAATACCAAAACATGCCAATGTTGCATTTTCACATTATCTAAAGAAAGACATATTTTATATGGTCCAACTGGACAGGCCCCGAACTACCCACCTGCTGTCCGCGAAAGTCCCATTCCCCCAAATCTTCTAGATTTAAATTCCATCTAAAAACTTCGTCTTGCCTCCCTTAAGACACCACGGTATATTAGTATTTCGGCTGTTAGCCTTTGTGGATTATTTGAAGATAAAAAAATACCTACTGTGTTATGGAGAGCATACATAATTTAAGAATCTAGTTTTAATATTAGTTTAACGTTTACTTGTCCCCAATTTATAAAGTTGCACAAAAATAAGCTTGATCTATTTTACTTTAATATTAAATTATTATTAAAATAACTCGCTAACATTATTTTACAATCTAAATAAATTCAATTTGAATTGTTTTTAAAAATACTAAAAATAAAATGTTGGAAAACAATTTTAAATAGATTTCAATACGCTTTCTTTGTTTCGTAATTCTGTTTAAATTGGACATTTAAAAAAATGCATAAAAACTGAATATAATGTTAGACAAAAAAGAAAGGTTTTAAAAAGAAATTTGATTTAAGAGTGGACCAGAAATATATTCTTGTCGCCTTTTTTGTAAAAATAAAAAAACATATAAAGCATATTATTTCATTAAAAAAAAATAGAAACTACTTTATCCAGCACTTACATTTATAATATATCCATAATTGATCAGATTTTGAGAGTTTAAAGTATCCTATAAGTCATTTGTGTATTTTAGCTTACTAGTGACTTAAACAAACCTGTGTTTATTAACAAAATATATAATAATCATAACTTGCTTTACAAAAAATTACAAAATTTCATTGCTGGTGTTGACAATGACAAGTAATAAATAACGGATGACGTTTTCAAATTATTTTCGGCTTTTAATAAAAACTTTTCCTCAAAATGTTGCATAAAATTTCTGCCTCCTAAACTTTTCTTGCGTGACTTATATGTAATATATCTCACTAATCCAATAAATAACTATTATATTCCGACGTGTCATAATGACATTGTTATGAGTTTCAATTTCAGTGTCAAAATGGCATTATTTATAGGACTAAATACTGTAATGATATCATTATAGTTTTCAGTTCTGATTGCAATATAGTACTAAGTACTATAATGAAATCATTATAGTGTTCAGTCCTATAAATTAAGCTACATTTTACTGAAATAGTTTACTGAACAAAAACTAAAAATTCTACAAAAAACACAAACAAAAATCGTCGGAATATAAAATATTGTATGAAGTTCGGATCATAAATAATCAATATGGGATATGAAACTCGGCTAACGCATCGTCTAATAATATTCACTAGCTTCTTTGCTAGTACCATATTAATCGTTATTATGATCCTTATAACATAAATATCTATTATGGTATGAGGGTCATTTTATTTATTTTTAGTACATACTTATAAAACTATGATATATACCTTATTAAAATTTAAAATTATTTGAGAAAAAAACAGAAAAATTTTAGAAATACAGGGTGATTCAAAATCGATCACGAAACTTAAGGGGGTGATTCTACTTGACAAAATAAGGGAAGAGCTTCATATAATTTTTATTCAAAATGTCATTCTGTTTTCGAGTTACAAGCTGTCAAAGTTCAATTTTTATTTTGGCTTTTCGCCATATTGCATTTATTTTTTGACCAATCCAGTTGATATTTGGCACAAAAATCGAACTTTGCAGATCCTAAAATTTTAAGACAAAAGTACTTTTTTTAAATACCGCCAGAAAGCACTTTACCTAAACCTTAAAATTTATTTACATCATAACTTTTTATTTTGGCAGCTATCGCAAAGCTGAGGCGCCATTTTATAGAGAATCACTCCCTTAAGATTGATCGATTTTTGAATCACCCTGTATATTTAAACGTAAATTTTCTATACACTTGATAATTCTTTCACATACGTGATAAGCGACAAAAAAAATTCTTAATTCCAATATAATAATTAAAACCTGCACTGTTTTTATAAAAAAAAAGAGTCTTTTTGTATATGTTAGGGCAAACAAAATATACGAATAACTTTCTTTGTTCTAATATTATCAAGTTTTTACTACATCAAGTGTGGCACTTTATGAAGAGTAAAAATGCTTTATATAAAGTATAAAAAGAATACGAGATGAAGGATAATAAATCATTTATGTCTGTGGCATGAAGTCCGTAAAAGATAAAAAAATTAGATTAAAAAGTTAGCCGGTGGTTTATTAAATACTTTTCTAAAATTACACTGTTCAACAGAAAATTGTCACTGTAACCAGTTAAGCAGCAAAGCACTTTTAAATTAAGGTGTTTTTGTCAGTATAAGAATATTAAAAAATAATTAAAGAGACAGAATTAGACATTATAATGACAAATTTAAAGTATAGGCTATTGATTATGTACTTTAGAAAGAAACTAAAAAGTTAAAGGAGTTTTATTTTTTCGTATGGTCAATAAACCCCCAAATATGAAAAAACCGCGGAGTGCTACCATTTGGAGGGTGCATTTTTGAGAACGGGGTAAAAACAAACTTTTTAGTTTTTGAGGTTAGCTTAAAACTACGCACCTTTTCCAGTAAGTAGTCAACAGAAAAAATTGTAGAAAATTAAGTTTTCTATCGAATGACGCTTTTGAATTGTACAGAGTTTCCCATAATAGGCTACCCATTTTAATATTAGAATTAAGTTTTTAGTTTACTAAACAAACTTTTTGTTATACTAAATTAAAGCTAACTCTTTGGGATTTTTGATAACTTATAAATATTTAGTTAATTTAATTCTAACTTTTAAAAATCACGTCTACTTATTGCCGTCCATCAACTTTAACACATTTTTTAATATTAGATTTTTGCCAGTGAGGATATTTAAAAGCCAAAGTGTTTGCAACTCGTCAAGGTACAATCAAGGGACTCAAAGTCAAAATTTGTGAAGAAGTTGAAGAAATTAACAAAGGTTTGCTATGCCGCGGAATGAACGAACCCTTTTTATTTAATATTGACAAATATGTTGAAGCTGGTGGAGGTCATTTAAAAGACGTGATTTTAAAAAGTTAAAATTAAATTAGACAATATTTATAAGTTATCATAAATCCCAAAGAGTTAGCTGTAATTTAGTATAATAAAAAGTTTATTTGGAAAACTAAAAAAATAATTCAAATGGTAAAATGGGTAGCCTATCATGGGAAACCCTGTATTAAAGTTATTTTTGACAAAAATATGCTAAAAACGAAGAAAAATAACAGGAAAAACGCGTCTTTCTTTTTATTTTTTTTTATTTCGTCCTATAACTTTTTTTTATGGGGGTTTAGGTATAGGCATTACTTTATAGAAAAAGAGCTAGTAGTATTTGAAAACGAATTTTCAAAGATTGCCACTCTACACCATTTTTTGGCAAGTTTACCAATTTTTTCCCAAAAATATTCTGTAACTCTTTCTACGCAGTTTTAAGTACTGGCAATGGTATATTTAGTTGAAAGAGAAAACAATTTCCTTTAAAAGCGTCTATTGTAAAAAGGTTCTAAGACAAATAATAAGTAAGACATGGTTTAAATTTTTCTAGGTTCAACGATTTTTCCCAACCTTTAGGTATATCTTTATATTATATATTTTTCGTAATAACTTTTTTCTTTGTGTATTTAGGTTTAAATGATGCAAAATAAAAGAGAAAGCCCATTTATTTGTTAACCTATTAATATTTGGTGTTTTTATAGTGAAACTGTGATTTTAAATTAAAAGAGATTTATGTATTTTACATAAATTATTAAATTATTACGATTTATTAGTTTCCGCAAAGTTAGTCCATGACAGAGTAAAACTTTATACACGTTAACTTACAACACTACTTACACCAACGCGAATTAGAATTAAAATTAATCGTTTTGAATGTCTCTAGCTAAGTTCTGTTCTAATTTACCGCATGCCTTAGAGCATTAAACCACAACAAACCGAGCAATCTTAGAGATTTAACTTTCTAGTATTATTTGAATTTACTGTTAAATTCTGATATTTAAAAAGACAGTTTACACTTTTTTTAACAGACCTAAATGTGTTTAGTTTTGACATAGAGGTGGGACAAATTAAACTTCGCACACTTTTTAACGTACGGATATTGAGCAGTTTGCACAAACTAATAATAACTTTTTATCTGTTGCGCTTATCTTCTTTATTTTTTAGGGGTAATAGGTTATATTATAGGGGTATTTTCTCTAGGTTTGCCAGTTTTGTTTATATAGATTTAGACAAGATTGGACTTACCAAAATACTGTATTTAACCCCGTTGCAAAAGAAATTTGTTTTAGTAACAATTAAGCTAATTGATTTTTCTTGTTGACAAACTATGAGAAAAAGCAAATCTGTCAAAGATTTGAGGATTTATGACATATAATTATTTTCTCTCGATTTAAAAAAAAAACAAAACTTTTTAAGTATCCTTCAAAATCAAAGATGTGAGGTTACCATGATGTTGACCAAACATAACAGTAAATTAATTAAAAATAAACATATTAGCCTAATTGTAGATAAAACTATTTTTTTTTGCAACGCAGTTCAGTGCGACATTTTGGAGAAAGTTCTGTAAATCTATTTGACTAACATTGGCAAACCTAGGAAAAACATATCTACCTATTAGCCCCTCAAAAATGAAAAAGATGGGCGCAACAGATAAAAAGCTATTATTAGTATGCAAGTTTTATGTGGACCACACTGTATACTACTTATTATACAGGGTGTTTTCTAATTGCGCACTTCTGAGCCAATTTTATAAAAAAAATCATGTAAACCTATGTCCGGAACACAGGATGGTAAAATTTAATAAAAGAATCGGGTTGTTAATAATATCTTAAATATGCCCTATCCCATTTTATTAAAATTTGGGTGTGGTATTTTTTTATAGGAAGTTAACTTAGCCCAAAACTTAATTAATTAGTAAGACCAGTGGCGTAGTGGGATGCATTTTAGCTAATATTATTAACAAAAATGTACGCCACTGACTTTTCTGCAACTTTTATATTTTGTATGTATAAATTACAATTTTTTTGTTTTTTTCATATTTTTACGTAGTTTGGTTAGTTTTCGCTACAACAACTAATACTTAATTGAATAACGTTTATATCTAGTCTAACAAATTTTACTAAAACAAAGTGTTTTAGAAGTTTTTAGGCTTTTATAAAGTATAACAACCTGTATCTTGAGAACAAAAAGTTTGAGGACCCATGTTTATATGATTTTTTTAATGGCTCAGAAATTTTCCTACCGCAATTTGGAAACACCCTGTATAAATCGCAGCACCTAGAAATATTATATTAAACAACAAACTTTATTGTTTAATAATGGGTAGAACCACCCTAAGAACATACACACTTAGCAGTGTCTCTGGGCATACTTTTAATAAAATAATCTGTTTTTTTTGGTTAAATTGCACCCCACCTAAGTAATATTTCATTCTTTAACACTGCTAAAGAAGGTAATTGGCCAAAAAAATTAATGCTTGCTTTACTCCATACTATGTCCCATCCGTGTTCTATAGAGGGATAGATCGGGAGAACATGGAGGTTGAGGAGAAATATACACAATATATTGCTTAAGGTAAATCATATTAACACGAACGATATGAGGTAGCGCACAATCCTGCTAACTTAAGGTGGGACCAACACACATGTCATAGCCAACTCTGCAAAAAATGCTAGCTTATGATATTTATAGCTCAAAACAGGACCACTACATTAAATATCGAATTTTATCTTTCTAGTGCAAATATAATTATCTAAAACTTTCCTATTTACATTTTTCTTTTATTTTTCATATTAAATAAGTTAGAAGGGAAAAGAAAATCCAAGTATTTAGTAAACCGTAATTTTTTATTAGCAACAAATTAAACCCAAAAATTAAAAAAAAAACTATTCTAGGTGCAGCGGTTTCTGTACTAAACATAAAAAACTCACCCTCTACCGGGTAACAACGAAATTAATATTCAGCAATTCATTTCTTTTAGTGCAACCGTATAGTTTCCAAATTTAGGGACGTTATATTATATCACTGAATGCCAATTTTAGATATAATAGCATATGTGTATTACTTTCAGTTAAGCGGAAGTACTATAAACTTTAATATTTTAAATGGAACACCCTGTATATATTTTAGGACTCAGATCATTCCTGTTATAACATTTTAAATATATCCGTAACCTAACTATATTGGTTTTAGAAAAATAGCGTTTAAAAATGTCCAAACGACCCCACAATATGCAGTTTTATAGGAAAACAAATGAACATCACAAAAATTTAAACTGCTTAAAATAGTTCTAAGATAAAGATCAAAGACAGCGCTCTCATATTTTTCATGCTGGCCGCTGACGCTGACGATTAGTATTGTGTCAGAGGCCTTAAAAGACTTATCTTTAGGGGCCAATATAATACCACTTCCTGTTTAATCAAAAGTTATGTAAAATTTGAAGTTCTAAATATGAGAACTTTAATAAAATACCCTATATATATTTTTTAAAATTTAAATTCTCCAAATTATTCGTGATATTAAACCTTCGTATACCCATAACTTGTATTTTTCAGTTTTAAAGAAAACAGCGTTTAAAAAGTCCAGCCGACGCGTCAACACAATGTTCATGAAACTGTTTATTGTGAGGTCGTTTTGACTCTTCAAACTCTTTATTTAAAACATATAAGTTTTATCACTTCCGGTTAAACCGGAGTAATAGGCAAAAACTCGTATATCCAAAATTGGCATCTCATAACACGAGAAGTAAAAGAAAACGGAATAATGCCATTTTATTTACAATAATTCTATTCATACAAGAACGTAAAGTTAGGTACACAATAAATAATAAATTAAATAAAACTTTAGCAATCAAATATAATTAGGCATTAGTTTTAATAAAGTACATAATATAAAACAAATTGCAAACTAAACATTAATGCATATTGAGTAGTGTTAAAGCAAAGCACCCGTTGCTAACAACATGACCAGTAATAACAATAATTATAATAATAAATATTCGACTATATTGTTTATTCATGCCTAAAATTTAAATGATTAAATTAAATGTAATGACGGTGCATTTTAGAGGATAAACAATACTGTAGGGATATTATTAAAATTAATAAATTAGTTATTTTGTAAAAAAATATTATATTTTGCACTAAATAAAATTACAATTTTACCAGTATAATACTATCAACATCTCCCTTTCTTCCCTTAAATTATTCGGACAATGGGAACAACCAGTATTTTTTCAAAGTCAGGATTCTACTACCCCCGTCTTAAAATTTTGTTCTCTTTAAATATTAAATTTTTCAGTGTTTGTTTTTGCGTTTCTAGGCGACACAGCTTGTTTAATGTTTTTATTTTATTATTATAAGAGTAACCTAGAAAATTGTTTTAAACCTTGACACCTCACCTATATTTTTAGGTACCAAATTTCCCAATGTTAAGTAACCCAATTAAAATTTAAATTTCCAAAAATGTATATTTTTAAAATTCCCAAAATGTATACTTTTTATACTAGGTGTTCACAATATAATTTTTATAAATACAGTGTGTCCAAGATAATGATCCTAAGCATGGGAATCTCAGTACCTATTGAAGATACAGCTAGGTTAAATTAGGAAAAGTTGTGTTTTTTAAAGCTTATTTATATGCTGCTTAAAAAACTTGAAAAATTTTCATGGTCTGCTAAGATATTTGGCAAAACCAAAATTTGACTTTTATCGATTTTATTTTTTTCTGACTTTATTTGAAGAGAATAAAAAAACTAATAACACATTGGCACTTTTTAGCTATTACATGATAGTATTTTTAGATTTATACCCGACGTTTCTTTTTCAGAAACCATCATCAACTTTATTTTTTTATGGCTCGAAAAAGTACACTCTGTATCTGATCCCATTTTTTATTACAAATTCAACGATGTATTACATGTTATATTTTAATTTTTAGTTAAAAGAAAAATTGCATTTTTCTATTTTTTTAAGTTATTTTTAAGTAGGCCTTGCAAACAAATGCTTGGACGTTAATACCGTATTACCGTATCTGCAACATAATTTAATATCATTATAAAATAGTATTTGTCGTTATTACCCTGTTTGTCAAGTTGTTGTTTTTAGAGCAATTGTTCTTATTGTAACTGTTGTCTTTATACGCAATACGCATTACTAGGCTCATTAAAATCCGCGTGTTAAGAAAATATCGAAACATCAAGAACGTTTAGGGTTTAATATGTGGTTTGGAATTTTAGGAACTAAAATACCAGGTCCATATATTTATCATAATTCAATAATAGCAGAAATGATACCTTAATTTATTTTTACAGCACAAAATGTAGCATGTTAGCATGTCAAACTTATCTTCATGGCTATAATGGTCATCCTGCATATTCGACCGTAATAATACAATAAGATATTAGCTATTCACCAATAACCAATAATAGAGACAACAGTAACAATAAGAACAATTGCTCTAAAACAGCAACTCGACAAACAAGGGTAATAAGGACAAATACAATTTAATAATGATGTTAAATTATGTTACAGGTACGGTAACAGGTATTAATGTCTAAGCATTTGTTTGCAAGGCCTACTTAAAAATAACTTTAAAAAAATAGAAAAAATGCAATTTTTCGTTTAACTAAAAATTAAAATATGACATGTGATAGTTAATTTTTACCGATTACTTCGTAAATTCTACTGTGTCAGCTGTTAACCGATTTTATTTATTTATTTATTTTTTTAATTCGAAAGAGTGCACTTTTGACGTCAGAAGAGATCAGAGAGAGAAGACAGTATCTGATGGTGAAATCTTGAAGAAATCGACAGAGAGACCTCAAAACTTAAAAAGCTTAAAAAGCGTATTTTTATACTCTCTTTAATTTACTCAGATATTTGCTATAAATATTAAAATATCAAAAAAATAAAATAAAAGTAAAGTCGCTAAAAGTTTAATTAACCCACGCTTAATAATAATTAAATAAACAAAACCTTTTTTGACTTTAATAACATAATTATATTGTTACTCCACGTTATTTTAAAATTTGTAATATCTAGTATTTTTAGCTTTTCAGTAAGCTTTTTGTTAGGCCAGTTTTTTATAATGTTAAATAAACTTGGTTCGCCTTTGTAAACTGTTCTAAGGTAATAATATAAAATAAAAATAGCACAATGAATAATAAAGTGCATTGGCACTTAAAAATACGGCACATTACTTAAAATTGGAACAAAGTTTAATATGCATAACAGAAATATGTGCTTAGCCCAAATGATTTGTATTGAAACTGCGCAAATTTATGACCAAAGAAAATTATTTCCATACTTTAATTTTTAATATATTCCAGCAAATTTCTCAGCGACACAACATACTGCGTATATGAGCGCACATATAGCGTGGTTCAGCAGGGTGGGTAATTAACTTCAACAATATATCAGCAGAAAATTCCTTTTAAAATAACCCTCTAGCGGAGGTGCAATATATTATTTAGAAGGGGCTGCTCGGTAAGAGCAACAACAAAAAGGCGTATATTCTAATAAAACATAGGGAAAACCTAGGTAAAATTGTAAGTTAAAAGACTGGATTTTATGCTTATTTTTGGTAAAGTAGTAGTGTTTTTAGTTGGTTTTTATTAGGTTTATTTCTTTATTCGATATACCGAGCATCCCTGGCCGATTGCTTCCCCTTATGGCTTTTCTGTTTATGGTAATAATACAGGGTTAGTAGAAAAAACCGGAACGGTGGATTATCTCAGAAACCGTTAAATATAAATGAGCCAAATTTTGTGCGAAGGAGTAACTGAACATAATAAAATAAAAAATACTATTTGCAAGATTGCCAGGTTTAAAGTTTGTATTCTAAGTTGGGGAATTTTAAAATTTTAAATGAAATACCATATTTTTTTATTTATTGGATGGTCTTCTTGTTGAGTACACGCCCAGAAAGAATGGGACCGCTTCGGTCCTGGTCCCGGGGTATACGAGCTGACCCTGTTCGGCCCTATTGACCCCTATGAACTGGCCGATCGCCTGAAACAAAATAAAAGAAAAACCCCCAAAAACCCAAAAAATTCTAATTAAAAAACGACGTTTCGGTGGCAAGTCTGCCATATTTTTATTATTTTAATTAATAGCCCGTATCATCTTTATTATAACCCGATATTATTGTTTTTCAACCCTGTCAATTTCGGAGATATAACATCATGTTCTTTGAAAATGAATAAAAAAACGAGTAGGTATGGTCAATTATCTCAAAAACAATCCAACCGAAATTCGTCAAAATTAGATTAGGAGGTGGATTGCATATCCTCTAACACTGCAACCTGCTCAGGTTTATTGTGTGTCCTCCGTCCATAGGTTAGAGCACGCTATCCAAGCCGGTCTGTTTAATCAGACTCCACAAGCTTGAAACTGGCCCCTTGGTATATCTTGCCGCTTTAGGTTTTTCTTCACCCAGCCTTGCAAACCGCAGACGACAAAGGGCTTCGCAGTAGCACCATACGTGTTCTGCGGTTTCTTCCTCCTCCTGGCAGAACCTACATAGGTTTTCTTCTGCCAGGCCCATAGTTTCCAGGTGTTTATTCAGTCTGCAATGACCTGTCAGTTGACCCACTATTATTCTTACTGCCTTCCGGTTATAATTCAGAAGGTCTTTTGTAAATTCTGGCGAGTAAGCCTTGATGAACACTTTCGCCTGACGCTGTCCTGGTGTTCTCCTCCACCAGTCTTGTGATTCCCCTCATAATCCATGATCTAATGGATGACCTTACCTGGCATGATGGAATACCACAGTAGGGCTCAGGACCTACCATTGTCCTACCAGCCCCCTCCTTTGCCAATTTATCAGCTTCTTCATTGCCTTCGTGGCCTTCGTGTCCTGGTACCCAGGCAATGGTTAGCTTGTTGGACGCACCCACCTCTTCCAGGGCAATTACGCAGTCCCGCACCAGCTTGGAGCTGATTTTGCATGAACTGAGTGCCCTGATGGCTGCCTGGCTGTCCGAATAGATTACTATGGTTTTATCCTCATAGCTCCTTCAATGATTTCCTAGCATTGTTCTATTACAATTTCGGCCTGGAACACAGTAGGTTGTCCAGGAACCCAAGTTTATTTTCCATTCTAAATTCAGAAATTGCATTTTTGCGATGTTTTCTAGATTATTAAAAAAGTTAAGGAAAGGGAAAAGAAAAATTAAATTATGAAATATCGCAAATGCAATTTCACAATTTAGAATGTCTAGTTACTCCCCTGTACTACTTTTGACAAATTTTGGTTGGTTTGTTTTTAATGACACCTAGTCGTTTTTATATTAAAGCTTGATGCATATCTCCGAAATTGTAGGAAATAAAAAGCTATTATAAAATAAAGTTGATACAAGCAATTGATTGCAATAATAAAAATTAGGGTTTTTATTTAAAATTTTAAAATTCTCTAGCTTAGAGAGCAAACTATAAATTTGGCAACCTCATTGGTTATAACAATATATGCTTCCTATTTTGAGAAAAAATAATAATACGGATTTTTGTGAACTTGTACTTTTTACTAACATATTGATTGTGTGGTCTCAAATTTTTAGTAAAAATATCTTTTTTACTGCTAAGCTGAAAAAATTGCTATTATTTATTCCATTCCCCTACCAAAGAATAATATTTCTAGATACACCTTCGGCAAATAATGATAATAAAAACACCTAGGTAAATAATGAGAACAATTCCACAATTTTAAGTTAGGTATCAACTAGAAGTAGGAAATTAATGTTAGCATAAAAAAAAATATTCCGGTTGAGCTAAACTAAATAACATAACACATAGGTTATGTGAGGAAAAGAGACAATTTAGCTCATTACCGGCCTGTAAACATGCGTGACTAATAGTGCTTGTTTGGTTATTCTATTACTAGCCGATATACCAAAACCTATTGCTCATGCAGTATATACCTCGGTTAAGAAAGCTATTATTTACAAAGTTTGTTGTAGTTAATGTCTTTTTCAAATACCCATTTTTTGATCCCCATTTTTTGCCTAAAAGCATATAGCACTTTTATCTTTTAACTGATACTTACCATAAAACCACCCTTAAGTCCGTGTCTCTAAGTAAAATATATGTTTCATCATAATATAATTAAAATTCTTTATTGAGGCTTGCATGCGGTAAAGTAAACCCTTTTGTAAATATTAAATTAACCCTTGTTTAAGGTGTTTTGTTTAATCAACCCTTTTTATTAATTTACGTTTTTATTGTTACTTTTTTTATATAAAATACAGGGTGGCTGTCTATATCTTCAACATTTTGATTGCAAATATATTTAAAACAAATAAAGGTATCAACTCAAGACTTTATCATATCTTTAATTCTGGCGTCTTTAGCACTTAAAATAAGGGCTAAATTTCCGTTAAAAAGCAACTTTGGTCTAGCTATCGTTATTTTGAAAAATGATGGATTCATTGATCTTTAAAAAAATTACTGTATGGCAATTACAGTATTATTGTGACAATAAAATTTGCTACATACAAGATCACAGAAGAAAATACGGTAACAAGCTATAGGTTCTTAACAATATTATACAAAAATTAAAAAAAAGTTAGCATAACTGTAACCATTATATGCCGTGTATTTACGGTAAACGAAAAACATTCTTTTTTAAAGTTTTCAAAATGTCCTTTTAAATGTACGAAAACTCGTGTTAAAATCTGAACGTTTGAACTTTTTATCTTCAGGTTCCTCATTGGCTCTGAAATTTGCTAAATATCTTAATTTTATTGATTTGTAATTATCATTATAATATTATGTGAAATGTAAGAATACATATTTTAAATAATGCTTACAGCCTAATATGTTTATAATAATAATGGTAAAAAGTGTTTTTTAAATATTACTTTATTTGTACATTTGAAGGTTTGTTTAACCATTTAAAATCTGCCCGCCTATGGCCAATTTCCGATTAAATATAGAGCGCTGGTAATAATGTAATTTGGCAACGTTTACGGCGGTACTGGCGATTACTCGCTTTAATAAAGGATATTAGAATGGTGTCTAAAAACAATTAAATATTAACAATAAATTAAATGCAGGTCAAGAGAGCTAGAGTGTATAAACTCAAGGCTTGCTCAGTTGAAATGCAGATGCTAGAAGTATTCTTTGGTAGGTAAAAATATTCCACTAATAATTGCAGTATAGGTATAAAAAAAATTAGGGAAAAACATATAACTGTTTTGGGTTAAATCAAGTAAAAAAACTTTACAGTTATCTAGTTTTGTCAATACATATCATATATTATTATCATTAGTTAGTCTTCGGGAATGGAAAGTTCATTAAAATGAAATAGAAAAAATCTTCATCTTAAGGAAGATTAAAGTTTCTTTTAGAGTAAACAGAAGTCCGTACCCTTTCCTCCCGAATCTACAGCAGTTTCATTGATCCAACTCCTTTTAAATCGGATAGGTCAATTTTTTTCAGAAAAAAAAATTAGGTTTTATCTAAAAAAAAACTGTCGGTCTCTGGTGTAATTGGTAAATAAAGTTCATCTGATACAGTAATGCTTTTTACAAAACGCGTTTTTCCATACCTTTATCGCAACTAATGGTACAATATTTTTAACCACCACAAATACTTCTAGTATCTGCATTTAGCGGATACAGTCGTGCAAGCCTTGCGTTGATAAACTTAGGCTCTTCTGATCTGCATTTAATTTATTGTTGATGATTATTTTTTTAAACATTATTCTTAATATCCTCTTATAACGTAGGTTTCGCTAGGCCGACCATAAATGTTTCCAAATGCCATTATTACCAGCGCGCTATATTTATTCGGAAATTGGCTATAGGCGGGCAGTTTAATGGTTAAAGACCTTCAGACATACAAAGTAAGTAATTATTTTAAAAACATTTTTTTAACATTATTATTAACATATTATTCATTAGAAATTATGTTAAACATGTATTCTTAGATTTTTTTATTTCACTTAAAAAAATCAATAAAATCAAGGTATTTAGCAAATTTTAGAGCCAATTAGGAACCTGAAGATAAATAGTTTAAGAGTTTATATTTAAACACGAGTTTTTATACATTCAGAGGCACATTTTGAAGACTGTCCGAAAACGGTTTGAAATTTTTCCTTCCACCCTAGTGTATGTGTCATTACGTGATTATAAAAATAATGTATATTAATAATAGTTATTGAAGTGAGTTAAGAAACTGGAATTTAAAACAAAAATAAAATATGAAAAAATAAATATTTCGCATGTTTTAAATTCCCAAATCATTCAAGGATAAAAGCATATTTCTTTAGGTCCTTTTAAGCTTAGTTCTTATCTTTTGAGCACCAACTTTCGTCGAAGTAAGTGACAATACTTGTTTAACCATATCATCATACTTATGCCTTTGTCCTGGATATTTTTAAGAAAGGTGGACTTCGTGCCCTTTTAAAATAAACCTTTATATTTTATTTTTATTCAAAAATATTTTTAAGCTGCTATGTAGCCTTTAAAGCTAAAATAAATATTTATATATTTATTTTTTATAAATATTTGATATCTCATCATGAAATTGGACTTTACAACTACAATATTTTTAAATTAAGATTGTTTTATCACTAGTGCTGTTTAAATTTTTGTCGTTAATACTGATCGTCAAAATTGATTTAAAAAAAAATTATTTTTATTTAAATTCTTTGCTGTTGGCTTTTAATCTAAGTTTTTTAGGAAATAATCTAGCCGTATATAACTTAACCTACAAATTAAAAATAGATTAAACTATCCAAATATTTTAGGCATGATTATACTTGGTAAATAGTTAAAAGGAATGTCAAGTAAAAAAAAAAAACTTGACCGCTTTGCGGTCTCGTGTTTTTAGTTTCAAAATAAAAAAACCCTCGACCGCTCTGCGGTCCCATTACATTCAACAACTTTCAAGGCAAAACAATGCTCAAAGTAGGTTGGATAGTTTAATCAATTAAATGTTTTGGTCTTAGTTAAGATTTTTAAGGCTCCTCTTAGACGGTCAATTATTATAAAAAAATTGTGGCAATATTGACAATAAATAATTATATTGAATGTGTAAGGGGTACATTGACACAATATTAAAAGTGTCATAATGTATTGCGTCAATAGTTATTGACCGTGTGCGGAATTTGCTTATGGCGGTCACTAAAGATTAATAATATTGCACAATATTACGTAACGAAATGTCAGGAAAACAAAATCTACAGCGACGGCCGAACAGTCCAAAAACATCCCAAACAGCAAAGCTTTCCATTGATCAATCCCCCATATAAGTAAAACACGGGTCCCGCGATGCTTTATGTCCGCTCCACAGCTTAACCATTGTTTGGTAGTGTATCCCAGCTCTGCAGCCAGGTCAAGAAATAGTGGCGACGCATGCTTTACTTATATGGGGGATTGCTCAATGGTAAGTGTTTTGCTGTTTGGGATAAGTTTAGCAGAAGATGGCCGCAGAAAGCCTTACACAGTATATATATCATACAGATCTTTAGTCATTTTAAAAATAAAACAAAAATCTGTATTACTTTTTTAAACCTATTATATTATTAATAAAAAAAAATAATATTGCTGCACACTTTTTTGTTTATTTAATGCCGCGCCACAAAACAGTTTTATTTTATATTCTTATTGGGTAACAATGATGGCGGTAAGTAGGGAGACACGTATTACGTTACTTTTTAAAGAAAATTATTAAAGAAGTAATGCAATATCTGTATTATTTAAAAAGTAGGTAAAAGTATGCCTTTTATAATTTAATGGTTGTGATTATTCAAATTTAATTTATTACGATTTTACACCCTATAGTAAGGTATAAAGAACAAGTAGCGACATATAACGGAAGTGATTTTTGCATGTTTACTACCTGAAGTTTCGATATAAAACTAAATTCTAATAATTAGTAAATAAATGGACCAAATGCATTATCAGCTTAAAAAATAAAAAAATAATTAATTTTGTTATTACCTTAGTTAGGAAAAAAGTGGGTCCGAAAGCAAAAATTTCCTTAGAATAATAGAGAAATATTGCACTGTAAAATAAGGCCAGGCACTAATAATACCGGCCTTATTTTGACATCTGAGCTTGCGCAGATGCATGGTGGGATAAGGACTCCCTTATTAAGAATAGTGCCTGGCTTTATTTATGTCGGTTTTAAGTCGTGCCTTATTTTGGTCTTATTTTAACTTCGGAATTGTTCGTGTAAACCGAACTGCTGCCGACCACAAAATTAAAAAGTTTTTAGAAGTAAAAATACTTAAAACCTTCCTTTTTCAAATTAATTTCTTTAATTGTGTAAAACAAAACCCTATAACACAAAACAATAAAGAAAAACAAATATAAATTTTTTCCCATTTTTTTAGGTTAATGGCACTGCCAACATGTTTAGGCAGGTATTAATAATTCCCGAGCTTAATAAGGCAACTTGCAATAATTCTCTAATATTGACCCATATTACAGTAACTGTTACTAAAGCAATTTAAAGCTTTGTTATACGACCATAAATATAAATTCTTTCTTGATCTTTTTTAAACCTAAATGTCTAATTTATTCACCCTCAGCAGCATAAGAAAAACTCAAATTAAAGTCAGTAATTCGCAAGAGAGTTTTAGGGTTATTTTTTTTATCAGGTTTAAAACATCAACAGCTACGCCCAGTTACTTGGTTTTATCAAGGCGGTTTGGTAAAACCAAATGTCTCGCATAAATTAGAATACAAATTGTGAAAAAAGTTAAAACAAAGGGTTGGCTCGTCATACATTAATTTTTAAGGAAGTTTAAGTGAAAAAGTTGATTTAAAATAATTATTATTTTTTTAAGGTTAGGGTTATCCAACAAAGTGAAGTATCTGTTAAAAAAACCTCATTTTAAAAATTATGTGGTTTATTAAAAGATTTAAATGTCTAAAAGGTACGCAAAAAATGCTACACCAAATTAACAAAGCTAAAATATTACGACCTAACCCAACTTATCCCGCCGACGATAGTACTCTTTGTCCAAAGTTAATAATTTAAGAGATACAAGGTGTTACAAATTTATTCTGATTTAAGTTTCCCAATTAGAAAATTTTGTTAATAATAGGTGTATTGTCACCATACTTTGCTAGAGGAGGCTTAGGGAGATAAGAAATTAGAATTAGCTCCTTTGTAACTGTAGAAAGTGCCATTTGCGATATCTTGCACAATTTAAAAATCAAAACAAGTTTTTGTGCCAGTCTAAAGGTTTAAAAAAAAATTATTTAACATATTTTACATAAAAAAGTATACATGGTAAATGTTGACACTAGAATCGTTTTTGAGGTAAATAAATTTAAAAAAAATCATTTTATGTACGGCCACGTTTAAGCTATACAGGGTGTTTCAGAATTTGATGCTGATCTTTTAAAGTACGAATTCTTAAATAATTTTAAGAAGAAAAGTTTAAATAAAAATTTGTTTTTCATGCCTTTGAGATACAGAGTGATAAAAAATATAATTTTTAAAACCTTACCATTATTTTATACCATTTATCGTCTAAATAAATAAGTTTGCATATCTAAACAGTGTTTCTTCTTCACATTAACGACCTTCTCTCGTCCACAACTAATTCCTATCATAGTTTCGCCGACGATAGTACTCTTCAGTCCAGTTTTCAGGTTCCTAAACCCATTACTAAACCTGATTTAAAAAAAAGGCAGAGCGATGCAGATATCTCTTTCGCAGGATCTTAATTTAAAATTGGATTAGGGCGCCAAAAATCTCGTCCATTTTTATGCATCCAAAACATAACCATGTTCCTTGTCGCGAAAAAGAGTCACCAAATACTCATTCTCTACTTATGAGCGGCCAAGTTTTACAGAGCAAAGACACCTTTAATCTTGTGGGCGTTACATTTAAAAGTAACCTAAACTGGCATAAACACATTGTATCTATAGCCACGGCAGCTTCAAAAATGCTTGGATTTCTCTTTCGAGCCAAAAAGTATTTTTCCTCTTCTAATTTATACACTTTATATGTGTCCGAAGACCGACCTCCCTTGGAATATTGTTCTCATATCTGGGGCATTGCGTCCCCCACAACCCTAAGCATTCTTGATTCCATCCAAAGAAAGAGCTATTCGTCTCATTAATGATCCCTCACTTACAGAACGGCTTTCCTCTCTCGCCCATCGTCGGGCTGTCGGGGATTTATCGCTTTTTATTAGGTACTTTTATGGATTCTGCTCTGAAGAGTTGCCCAGAATAGTTCCTCCACTTACGGTTTCCACCAGAGAAACTCGTGGTACCTCGCGTATGTAACCCTATACGGTCCAACTGGACAGGCCCCGAACTTCCCACTTTGTTCGTTCTTTATCCCTAGAGTTTCTAGAATGTGGAACCTGCTGCCCGCGGAGGTCTTTCCTTCCTCGCCAAATCTTGAAGTATTCAAGTCCCGTGTCATCAAACTTCTTCTTACCTCGCTTAAGACACCGACGGTACGTTAGTATTTAGGCTTTAAGCCTTCGTGGTTTGTCCAAAGATTTAAAAAAATAGTACTAAATACATTTTTTTGTTTACAAAATTATTATTTTTTTATTATTATTATTATTGGCGTTCGTCCCTGGACGATTTGCCAGCACTCGCCCGTGGGATTCGACGGATTGCGAGCTCGAAACTCCCGGTTATCCCAACATTATCACTATATTAAACTAATTTTAAATGTGTAAACTGTATCATCTATAATTGCTTAAACTGTGGCTGTCAAGCCAGAGGCTGCTACTGGTATCGCGCATAACCGTCACTTTCACTACTGACATTTTTCCACAAGGCGTGCGCACCTCGTCGACCATACGAAGACACCATGTGTTCAACACCGAATCGCAAAAACTTCAGGCTTTAGGAATCTTCACTCACACAGCGCTTAGCCCCAGAAGAAAGAAGCCCCAATTTAGCATGAATCTTTTCTCGATCCCCAAGGGTACAGCTACGCTCGTACGACGCCTTCAATCGCCTACCCGGGAAGTCTATGTAGACTTCTACGTAAACGTAAACCGCACTTCTCGAAGACCGCGGAAAGAGCTTACAAAATTATAAAAAATTTGTATGCAACACGTAACAAAATTTCATTTTGTGTCATTTGCGCTCGTTACACAAGATAAAACCTTTTCTAACTAGTCGCATAAATACCTATTTCATGTCCAGTAAAAAGCATCCGAAAATTTGACTGCATTTTGTTAAAACCAGCACCTTTTATACATGTTTTAATTTAACTTTGAAACGTTTGTGTATCTAATAAAAGCACTGCAGTCTATTAGGCTTTTAAAAGATATACTGCTTTTAATATAGAGAGCAGTCAAAAGCATTTTGCTGTTTTTAATATGCTATACCAACAGGCTGACTACATTTACATCACTCACAAACATATTGGACTTTTGAAAAACCGTTTTTAAAACACATATTTCACTTATTAGTTTGAAAGCTTTTAAGCCTTATAAAAATGTATGCAACACAATTTTTGTTTTGTTAAAAGACTAAAACAAATATAGGAAAATTAAAATATCCGCAAAAAGGGTAACTTAAAGAATACACAACAAATAAAAAAAATACATGCTTGGGTTTTTGGAGCGTTGATCACGAATCTAAGAATGTTTAGCAAAACGTTTCGTCTTAAGTCTATTATCAAACTTGCAAATTAACCCCATTTTCACTAAATTCCTGTTCTTTTTGCACACAATTTTAAACTAAATTTGCACACAATTTTTAATAAAAATATTTTAAAATCTGTTTTTTTATTAAATTTATACCTTACAAGGGAGTATATAAGGGAAATGGGGTTGTTTGGGGGTTTGAAAATGAAAATAACTTTTTATTTTTAATAAAATAACTATAGCATTTTATTTAAAATTTTAAAAAGAAAAGTATAAAAAATTCCAAACTTGTTAAACAGTGCCCTCTAGCGGAAACAACAAAAAGCAATATTACTAGGGTTGACTTAATCTTTTCTTAATCAGAAAGGTTTTCTTTTAAATAAAACCAAATTTGCTAAATTCTGTTAAGGCAAACCCAAATTATGAGCAATTTAAGCAGTTAAACTTCACTCTTCCCTACCCCCTTATTTTACATCCTACACGAAAAGTAGAAAACCAAAAGGGAGCGGAATTTTAATAGCGATACCGTGGTAATATTTTTTTTGTTCTAACCTTTAACGGGCGATTTAAAAAAAAATATTTATATGCACGACTACAGCTGTTGGGCCCCCTAGCGGTACCTGAAATAATTTTCAGAGGTTTATTACAGTCGATTTTCGGAGGAGGATTTTTCTAATATTCTACGACCAATACTTTCTCAAATATGCTACCCATCCACCCTTAATAAAAATACCCTGTATTCGGTCCGAGTAAAGCCATGGTAAAAACGGCCAAATTAAATCGACTGGCGCGCTCGCAGTGTTTACTTTCGGCGTTACATTGGGCATTTATTTGTTTTGATTTTAATGAACCAAAACAAAATGAGACACCACCATGTAAAAATACCTGCAGAAAAGACAAGTACAAACTTTATAATTTTCCGATTTCTAAATGGTAAATAAATCGATAATCAGATTCTATTATTAAAGTAGTTTATATTTTCTTTGAAGCTGCAGTCACACTCACAGCAAATAGTAGTGTATATCTAGCAAGTAAAAATTAAGTACAAAGTATTAAATATCGAGTTATAGCAACTGAGTTACAATTTATTGCCCTTATTAAATCTGAAAGTTACACAGGAAATCGTCAGTAAAATAACTTTGGCAATAACTTTCCCGTTTTCACCCAAATTACCCACGTCAAACCAGAAGTCACAACCAGTGATGTAATGTTCGTGCCCTTCAAGCTCCTTCTCGTTTTCGTTTTCTTTTCGGGTAAATTTATTTTTATAACAGCACTGACTGAACGAAGTTTAAATCAAGCACGAGGCTTTCGAGCGAAAATTATTGATTGACTTGTGCGATTTCATTTTTTTATACCCGTGAATTTTTTCTCTTATATTTTGTTACCATATACAGTGTGATCCATTAAGTGTGCAACAAATGGAAAACTTTATGTTTGCAGTTTGTCAGAAAATTTTGTCCAGCATGGTCCAGAACTGTAATAGCAGTTGTTGGTTTTATTAAAGGTTAAAGAATATACAAAGTAGGCCAAAAAAGCATGACACATATGTCAAAAAAGCAAAAATTCCTTGGAAGTAAAGTACTCTTTTAAAAAAACAAATTAAAAAGTTATTTAGAATTAAATGTTATTTCTAAATACCAAGTCACGTTAGTTACAAGGTGCGGCTATATAAATGGACCCTCGTCCTTTGTTCCAAGATTTTTACTAATAATAAAAGTTATTATTAAACAAATTTCCGGGGAGTTGGCAAACCATATCCTGTGCTGATACAGTGTAATTGAAAATTTTATTTAAAAAAGTTTGATCAGCAAATTAAAGAGTACCGTCATTTGGTTTTAAAAAAATCAAACACGTTACATATAAATTGTTTTATTACAAATCCAATGATATGGGCTTGGCTTTTAAAATCTTGTGCTAAGTTAGGGTTGCCGCAATTTAAAGTTTCAAGGCTCCAAGGGGAGTTTAAAATAAATATTTTTTAAATTAAAAAATGGTACTTCACTGCATTTTTTTAAAATAAAAGTCTATTTTAAATCCTCGTTTAGTTTAGAACAAATTTGATCTCCGATTTGATGTACGGTTTTGCGTAAATAAATATAAACCATTTCTCGGCAAATCCACTGCCTAATTAAAGAATAAATAGAAATACATACTTAGTTCTCAAAAATCACATGTGATACATCGTTGAATTTGTAATAAAAAATGGGATCAGATACAGGGAAGTACTTTTCTTCGAGCCATATAAAAAATAAAATTGATGGTTGTTTCTTGAAAACGAAACGTCGGGTATAAAATATAAAATACCATCATGTAGTAGCTAAAAAGTACCAATGAAAAAGTGTTATTAGTTTTTATATCTCTTCAAATAAAGTCAGAAAAATAAAATCAATATAGTCAAATTTTCGTTTTTGCCAAATATCTCAGCAGGCCATGAAAATTTTTTAAGTTTCTAAACGGCATGTAAATAAGCTTTAAAAAACATAACTTCACTTTTTTCCCAATTTAACCTAAGCTGTATCTCCAAATCTCCAATAGGTATTGAGACTCCCGTGCTTAGGATCCTTATCTTGACACACTGTATATATATATATATATATATATATATATATATATATATATATATATATATATATATATATATATATATATATATATACTTTTTTGTTAATATGTCACAAATGTTAAAATTTGGGAGCTATTTCTGTAACTAAAATTTACAGTGTAGATAATAAAAATAAAATATAAAGGTTCATTTTTATTCTGTAATGCAATTTACGCCATCAAAGATAACCTAAAATATACAAGACGCAGCATAAAGAATTTGTGTATTTTTTGTACTTTTTATGTGTCATAAACGAAGTTAGCAAGTGATATATTTTTGTTAATTTTTGCAATTGAAAAATTTGAAGTAAAATAGACAAAACAAAAAATTGAAAATTTTTACTTTTTAAAAAATATATTTTTATATTTTAAAACAAAACGCATTAAAGTCACCCTGTTAATTTAACCTTCAAAAATTATTTAAAAAGTCATTTTTATTGTGGAGTTAATAATTTAAAAATCTTATTTGGTAAAAACTTCTGAAGACTCTATGTGAAATAGCATTATGCATGTAATACTCTGTTTTTATTTTCTTTACATTTTACATGTTTAGTGTAATGTATACATAATACATAATGTGCAATTAATAAAAATTAACATTCTTTTTTTTGGATCGCCAGGAAAAAAATTTTTCCTTTATATTATAAAAATATAAAAACAACACCTAGGTTGCCACCTGTTGGCAACATTTCAAACTTTGCTATTAAATGAAGAAGAAATTTTTAGTGGGTTGCAATATATTGGCAACGGTCCAAACATTGCCTGGATTGCCATCTGTTGGCAAAATTTCAAACTGCTACCAATGAAGAAGAAATTGTTTAGTGAGTTGCAATCTGTTGGAAAAAATTTTAAAGATTTGCCACTCTTGTTCATTAAAAAATTTTTCATACATTTTGTCAGAGTAGCAGAAACTAAAAAAATGAAAAATAATTAATAGTTTAAAAAAACTAAAAAAAAACACGCTTTTATATGCAACTAGACTAAAAATTAGAAAATAATTTTTCATTAAAAAAAATATTGTCATTTCATAGTAAGCGGCGTGGGGTGATAAATATATTAAATGTTATAATTATTATAGTTACTGTATCGCGATAAATAACAACCCAAAAGAGGAAAAAACAACAGGTGACATTTTTTCAGGAATATCCTGGTTTGAAAAATGGGGCGCTCCAGGTACAAATATAAAAACCCACTGTCATGAAAAATAAATCCTTTCATTATTGTTTAGTTGGTCTGTTAATAAAAGAATAAAAAAGTACACAAGGAAAAAAATTATCAATCATCAAAATATATGTGACGTTTACAACGTCAACAACAACCGGTCGATATAAAAATATATTTGAACTTTGTTAGAGAATTTGACCTAAAAAGTTATAACACGAAAGCTGGCACCAATTTTGGGTGAGTATTTAAGGCAGGCTTGCAACTTGTCACGTACTTGTCCTATTATACCCCAACTAAAGCAAGAAAAAAAATATAAATTTTTAGTTTTCCAAAAATGCAAACTACGGTACAGAAACTTATTGGGGGTTTTTTTACGTCTTTTTATGAAAAAAAATTCATAAACATATGAGATACAGGGCATTAAAGTTTATAAAAATCTGTATTTTTTAAATATCTTAAAAACGCTTCAACCGATTTGGATGAAATTTGGTATAGCTATTTAATGTAATAAGGCAAAGTCGGTCTATATAGGGTCGCGACATTCGGCCATATTACTTTGACTTGTTATGACGTCATATCTCTCATTTTTCGGCCATATTGTTCAGTGCCGGAGATATACAGTTTATTGTATTAGTAGAAAAACCGTTTACACAACACAGTTTAATTATTATTAAGTTGTAAATTCTTTTACTTCAGATAAAAACATTTGGAATTACATCTTTCAACAAATATCACTTCCAAAACAATGCAAAATGAAATGCTCAAATTTTAGACGCCACTGGATTGATCATCAGCATTGATTTTACCCAGTCTTGACAACTTTTCTTCGTGAAGTGACCTTCCTTGCATCCCCGACCACTACCCACCTAAAAGTTAAGAATGTGTTGCAACCTTATAAATATAAACTAACCTTGTAATAAGGCGCTTGTAGAGCTCTAGCCAAATCAGGATTATTGGGTCCAGTGGCGTCTCAGTGGGTACTACTGCCAATAAAATTAAGAAAAAGAATTACGCCACTGACTTCTTATGGGGTTTTTATACATTTTCCAAATTCAACAATAAAAAGTTCATTTCTTAAATTTCTTTGTTTTCGATTTAAAAAAAATCCGTATTTTTTAAATATCTTAAACGCTTAAACCGATTTGGATGGAATTTGGTATAGCTAGCTATTTAATGTTGTAAGGCGCTTGTACAGCTTTATCCAAATCAGGATTATTGGGTCCAGTGGCGTCTCAGTGGGCACCGCAGCCAATATAATTAGGGAAAATAATGACGCCACTGACTTTTATGAGGTTTTATACATTTTCCAAATTCAGAAATAAAAAGTTGGTTTCTTAATTTCTTCATTTTCGAAAAAATACACTCGGTCATTTTAGAAAGTAGCCCTAAGCAGCATATAATATAATCAAAAGGTTAAAAATTAATAATTTTTACCTTACTAAATAAGGAAAATAACAATTTTCGATACAAATATTTTTAAATTTCAGATATTAAAGTATTTTTCCTTTCCAATTTATACACTTTGTATATATCCCAAATTCGACTTTAAATTTTTTTTTGTATCTGGGGAATGGCGTCCCCCAGCACTATAAATTTTATTTAAAAGAACTTTTTGCCATAATAATGATTCTTTGCTTACAGGCTGACTTTCCTCTCTTGCTCATCATCGCGTCGGGCCGTAGGGGATCTATCGCTTTTTTAAACGTACTTTCACGGCTTTTGCTTTAAGAAATTATTTATTTCTTTCCTTCATTTGCAGCTTGCATTTGAGAAATATTTTTTGCACACATATGTATTTCTATATGGTCTTACTGGACAGGCCAGGAACTTCCCACTTTTTTGTTCCTTTATCCTAGAATGTGCAACTTGCTATACGCGAAGGACGTCCCTTTCCCTTCCAATCTTCAAATAATGTGTTAAAAAAATCTTTCTTTTACCTCGCTTAAGAAAACCCACTGTATGTTATTCTTTAGCTTTCGTGCATTGTCCAAAGTTTAAAACAAACCCTTTAATCAGAGATTTTTTTCAGGTTTTTAAATTAAAAACAATTTTGTCACATCTGGCTTATATTTTTACTAGTGTGGTGCAATTATTAAATAAATTATAAAACAAAAAACCTTTTTTAAAACCTTATGCTAATTTCCAAACATTCTTGTTTCCAGTAACCAAGTTTATCCGTATTGGAATTGCCGACAAGAATGACAACCCGCCATACTTCGACAAGGCCCTTTACGAAGCGGAAGTCGACGAGAATGAAGACATTCAGCACACCGTGCTCACCGTCACCGCCAAAGATCACGATGAATGTAAGTAGAAACTTTTATATTTTTGGCGATTGACGCAAATTTTGTTACGTCATTTTTTGTAACTGTAAAATTTGGTGTTAGTTTAACGTAAATTTACATCTTTTCTTATAAAATGCCTGACACCCAAATTATGGTTGGTAACTTTACCAACAAACTTTAAGGGTTGATTCTTCAATAAAAAATAGGAGAAAAAATATATGAATACGTGTCCTAAACGTTTTATTTTTTTAATTTCAGACTGTTAAAATTTCAGGAAAATAATTGTTTTATTTTATTACTCTTATTTCAATTTAGATATTTTTAAAGATGTTGGATTGGTTTAAAATTTTTTATGATAGAAAATGATTCGCCACTAAATATTTGTAAAATAAAAATATTAACTTAAATTTTTTAACTTTAAAACAAAAACACTTGACGTTTTTTATTAAATGTATTCTTGAAAATAAATACAAACTACAGCTTGGCATAATTATATCGCTAATTTTTAATTATAAATTAACCAATATAAAATATTACAATAATATTATTTATTATTTTTCACATTTTTTATAGTTTAAAAATGTTTTTTAAATTTGATAAAAATTAATTTGGTATAAAAATTATTATAAAGTTTTTATCTAAAAAAATTTTAACACACTGTTTATTAGTTTTAATTTAAAGACCTAAAATCTTTTTTTTACCTTTAATTTCCTTGCAAGGGGTTACATTAATAATAAAATAGCAAATATCTTGATAAGGGACTCCATATTCAACCGAAAATAATAATTAAAAAGAAATACGTAAAACATCATGGCAAATTTTATTTAAATTGGTTACAGTTTTAGCGCCTTAATATAAGCAAGATAAATAATTTGCGCAAGGGGTAGAATTGAAAATGGTGGACTTAGACATTTAATTTTTTTTTCACTCATTAATTGTTCATAGATTAGCCGTACATACATGACAACTCCGATTTGCTTGCAACTTGTCAATCAAAGGCGCGTTGCGCATTTAGAATTGACGCCGGGTAAACGCCCGGTAAAGGCATGCGCTATGAGCAAGACCTTATTAAAATAGAACATAAGGCACAAATTCGTTGGGCGACGTCAAAAAATGGGTAAATTTAATCCCAAGGTTGTCAAATCTGATTGCGCCCCAATTCACTGAAACCTTCAGAAGAAACGCCTTGATGGATACTTTCAAAACTATATATAGCAGGAGTTTTTAATAAAAATTATTAGGGTAGTTTATTTAAGGCCAACTTGTTTTTTAAACTTTAAACAATTATTAATAGAATTGTTTAAATTATTAAAGTTTTAAATTTAAGGACGTTTGGAAACTTAGGATCTTATGCATATGTGGAAAGAAATGTTGCAATTCAGTCTATAGGTACATGCTACTATATCTTTATGCAGTTTAAATGTTTAAAATATTTGGAAACTAAAAATTTTTAACATTTATTTTAAAATCTCTACAAAAGACTTTTTTTTGTTATAAACAAAAAGGTTGTTTCCCTAAATTTTTTAAAAGAAATTAATTATTAATTAAGATAATTCTCTAGCTAAAGGATAAAAACGCCACTGTATGTTAAATTTAATTATTATCTATTAAATTACATATTAAATTTTTCTTTAATAACGGCAAAATCTTTATTTTAATCTTAGTGAGATAAAGCTTAGTCCTGAGGAATTTTAAAAATTATGAGGAGTAGTCTCGGCAGACTTTTATTTTAAAATTGATTTATAGAGAATACGCTGTACTTTTATGGGATTAAGAAGTCATCTGGAAAAATGCTAATAGCTTGCCGGCGGCTTAAATAAAATATAACATCGAATTATTTAGAAAGGTTAATGGTATTGGCTTTATTTAATAAATTATCTGCAAATTTTATGGTACGCAATTTAAAGGTACCAAAATATTAATAAAAAAATATAAATGAAACATATAAATTTTAAAAAGAAATGTTTCAATAAGTGTTTTAAATGTCTCAATTTTTAAAATATAGGGTACTAAAGTTCTGGTTTTTTAATCTGCAAAATAAGTTTTTTCTTTTAAATTTATTTTAGTGTTATTAAAATCTATTATTTTATAAGCTTAGCAAATTAAAGTTTTACAGTTTACAGTTTACTTTTTTCAAATTTTACAAAACTAAGTATAACTGAAAAAGAATTAAAAAAAAAAAATCATATGATACGCGACTGCATTTTCACAAAACAAAAATTAATTTTTAAATTTTATTTACATTTAAAAATACTATCGGTACTGAGTGATTGTTGAAGTTGCTTGGTGAGATGGCGTGAGCATCTTAAAATATCAGCAAGGGCATCGCCAAAGTTTTAGCGGTTTAAAGCGGATGTAATCATTTCTAAAAAGCTAGTTCATACAGACGCGAAAAACAAATTTCGAAACGCGAATTTCATTCTCATTGGTCAATTTCACATAAAGTTAAAGGCGGGTAATTCAAAATAAAGATAGTTTAAAGATGTTGCGAATTCGCAAAATTTGAAATCTATTGGGCGGGAAACTTTTATTTAATTTCTGGCGAATATTCGCGTGCACATGCGTAGAAATAAAAGTTTATTTGACATATGGCATTTCAAAAACAATTTTCTTAGTGTTATTTTTATTTCATTCTATTAGCTGTTTGGAACGTTATTTTTGTGTTCATTGTATTTTGTGTTTTTTAATTTGAATTTATATAAACTTTTAGCCCTTTTCATTTATAACAAATTTGCAACGTTTCTACGTCTTAGTTGCTAAATAAATGTGCTATATTCTTTATTCATCACATTAGATAAATGTTATATTATTAAAAGGAAAAACAAAGAATATCTCAAAAGAACCCAAGCGTAGCGTCACCACCGAAATAAAAACAATAAAGAAATTTGTAGGTTATGTTGTTGCCTAGAATTTCGGCGAATTTCGCAGCTGTATGACCATGACAAAAAAACGCGAATTTTTGGCCAAATATTTGCTTTCGCAATTCGCTTTTCGCGTCTGTATGAACTAGCTTTAAAGAGGATGAAACGGGTGTCGCCTTTATCGTAACTTAAGATTTTCCATTTGTTTGAAGGCCTCATAATTATTAGGCGAAAAAAGTCGTATCTATGGCTAAGGAGCCCAAGAGGGAATTTCGGGATTTACTACAGCGCAGATTAATATATCAAAGAATACCATGTACGAGGTTAAGTACCTTCCCCAAATATAAACCCTGTATACAGGGCAGATCGTAAAAACAAAAATATATACATCAGAAATTTTTAAGCGCGTTAGATTAGAATAGGTAAGTTAATTATATGCTAAACAGTGTATATTTTACTAATCTAATAATTTTAGATTGACGTAAAGAAACCGAACGACTACAAAGTTCTGAAATATAAGTCATTTTAGGATTCTCGAGGGTGGCTATATTTTTATTTTATTTTAAAGATATTAATTTAAGGATAACTAAAAATATATAATCTGATACATAGCCGCTTTCCCCAACGATCAAAAAGTTATATTATATAACATTTTTTTATCATCTAAGCTTTTCAACCCAATAGGTCGAAGTAACGCTTGAGTAAATTCCCATTTTGCATTCGCAGTGCCAAAAAGCATTTTTGAAATTTTTACAACCTCGCGCAGTAAACAAATCGGCGGAGGACGAACATACGCACTTAAAAGCCATGGCAGAATACAAACACCAGCAGACCATGCCGCCCGTCCGCGGTCTGACCGTGACGGTCATTGGGTACCGTATTTATAGATAACCCTCATTCAGATCCGCAGAGAAAAGAAGCATTTTTATGGATTTTTACGACCTCGCGCAGTATAAAAATCGAGGGTGGACAAACATGCGCACTGGGAGAATACAACACCGGCACTCCATGCCCTCCGTCTGCGTTCTAACCGTGACCCTCGTTAGCTACTATACTCCAAACAAGAAACCCAGAGAAGGTGTCGTAAATTCTTTCCGATAATGCGGATAGCCTGTTTGGCGCCGGGCGCGTTCACCCTCGATTTGCTTGCGCACAAACCCGTTTTTTCTCCCATAAAATGTAACTTTTGTTTAGCGCAGATAATAACATTGGCAATCCATTAAGATCAGTGACCGTACTTCGAACGGGCAACCCAGACAAGGCGTCGTAAATTCTTTTCGAAAATGCAAACAGCCTGTTTGGCGCCGGCGCGTCAAACCTCGGAGTTGAGTGGTATCCAAGCGCACAAACACATTGAAAAGTTACTTTTGTTTCGCGCAGGTAATAACATTGGCAATTTATCGAGATCAGTGTGGCTACCTAGTTGTTTTCCTTTTTTTAATTAGGAGTCAATACGCCCAAAAATTAAACTATTTTTTTACTATTAAAACGCAAGCGTATTGCAAAAAAATAAACAACTTTGCTGTATAATATAAAAAGTTTTTACCTTTATTATATGCATAGTTATGGGTGAATAATTCCTAAAATAATCCACGTATATGCCAAACGGCGTTTACGCATAATTTTACTCTAAACTATTCAGGTAATTTTATCTTAAGTTAACACAAAATAAACCGTCAAAACATCTTAACTTTCCCAGAAATTTTCCAAGAGTCGACAACATTTTTACTTAATAAAATATGCAAAGCTACTTAAATTTTACAAAGCCTCTTATAACTTGCGCCTCACCATTAATTTGCATAAGTCCTTGTTCAGGACGAACTTAATTGTCTGGAAATGGGTTATGGAAGACGCTTTAACCCACGACATTAAATTAAACAGGTTTAGTCGATATAATAAATAGGCTTTTTTTGTGGGTTATTCTACCAATAAAATCGTTGACACATCTTCAATAGAATTTTGTTAATTCCATTACCAATAATTTTTAAAGGTTTTGGAAGAACAGTCTAAAAAACATGAGAAATAAAAAAGATTACAGTAAAATTTTGACTTTTTTTTAGTGTCTCCACCATAAATAAAAGTGTTGAAATTCCAAACCGGGTTAGTGCAAAGTACCGCTTTAACACGCTTTTATTAGCTTGGGTTGTAACTATCTATCTCTATCTATGTAACGGAATCTTTGAGCCTAATTTTTACCAACTTCCAGCGATTCAATTTCTTTGAAACTTGCACACGTATCAAGGACCGATGACAATGCAATAATTTAAAAACAGTATCCCGTTATCCTGATTAGGACCGCCAGGATAAATAAATTCCTTTACAGATCCTCTGTGTCTCTTGACAAATGGCGAAGGAATTTTAGTGAATAAACTGGAGCATTTATTTTTAAAAAACTAATTGATATATCGAACTAAAAATGAAAAATAAATAATAGTTTAAAAAACTAAAAACACGCTTTTATATGCAACCGAACTAAAAATTAGAAAATAATTTTTCATTACAAAGAGTTTGTCACTTCAGAATAAAAGCGTGGGGTGCTTAATATATTAAATGTTATAATTATTCTATTTGCAAATATCTATGAGGGAAAAGTTATGAAAAATAGTTAAATGCACCCCACGCTTTTACTCTGAAGTGACAAACTCTTTGTAATGAAAAATTATTTTCTAATTTTTAGTTCGGTTGCATATAAAAGCGTGTTTTTTTAGTTTTTTAAACTATTATTTATTTTAAATATCTTTAAATCCGCTAAATCTACATTTACCAAATTTAGTACTTAAGATCTTTTGGTCATGGAAAATTAAATAGTGATTTCGGCACTGCCAAAGGATTTTCTAGTTTTGTGCATCGCGTTTTTTTGTTATTTAAGTAGAGTACCCCTACCGGGTGTCAACATAATCTAATGAAGAAACTCATAACTCCTAGAATATTGAGACATATTAAAATGAGACTTAGTATAATTAAATAGTATAAAAAAGGAGTATTTTCACATAATTCTCACTTTCCTGTTTTCCGGTTTCACCGAAAATGGCTTCAGTTTTAAATTTTTAAATAGAACACCCTATATATTTTACTATTTTTGGATTTCTGGGACAATTATAAATTAGAATGTATCATATTTTAATTTTTTACAACTACTTAATTTTTTTAGAGTTTTTGTAGTATTGCATCTAACTGGTCATGATCCTTTATTTAGGTCCCTTGTTTTAATTCAATTTCAAATAAATTGGTATTTTTTGACATCGCCTAAAGTCATTCGATTAATAACGTATAAAAACTGTTTAAAATGTCATATTCTAATTGAGAATTGTCAGGAACCCAAAATGTCAAAATATACATTTCCATACCATTACCTCTACCAGGTCCCATTTTAATTAATACTCTAGAAGTTATGGCTTGTCTAATAAATTCGTTGACACCCTGTATATTGCAATAAATTGTGTTGGTCAAATTTAGTGAGTCTCTAAACTTTTAAAATTTGATCCCTATTAGTTGCTTAGATATATAACACTTTACATACATACTTTTAGCAAAAAGTTCTTAAGTGTCTAAATATCTTTAAAGCACTCTTGCCAGATTTAAAAAATGCGCTGTTGTTATACAACCGGATCTAGTAAAGACTAAATTTTAAAAAAATTTTAAATTTATTAAATTATATCAAAAAAAAAAAAAAAAAAATTATGTCAAAAAAATCGGTTGTCTGCAAAGTCGTGGTTTACTGACAATAGCTGAACGTGACAACGTCATGAAGAATAATACTGATGGAATGGTTGCATTTTTCAAAAAAAAAATAATAATTTTATTTGTTTGATACATATTTCGCCTCTTTTGTCATATGTTCACCTTTTCCTCATATACCGTAAAGATTTTGTATATTATTTTATACATATAAACCTTCCTCTTGAATTACTCTATCTGTTTAAAAAAAAACGCATTAAAATCCGTTGAAGTGATAAAAAACTTAATAAAAAATGTACTTCGTGTATAATATTTTTAAATACTAATAATTATTTTGCAAATATTTATATTTAAGGTAATTTGGTAAATCTCTAGATGGCACAAAAACGTAGTTAAATTGCATTTAGTTTTACGAGTTTTTAATATAACTTGTTTTTGGCCCACCCTGTATGGCAATTCTATATTTTTTTATAAACATAGATACCTGTGCACAAGTCCTATAACCATTTTTTTTGAATTGCAATAGTAACGTCAATATCGAATTTTAAATGTAAACTATTTTTTAAACACTCTGTATATGTTATTTTTGGATTATTATTATTAGCATAACCTACAATCGCTGCACTAGCGGACCGATGCTATTTATTTTAATGATGAAAGCACGAATATTCGACAATATATCACTGAACATATATTTAATATCGAAAGAATCAATACCTTTATCGCCGCAATTATCGTTGCTATAAACAATTGACACCACATTCGAACGCTCACTCAAGTAGGAGGAGAAACGGATGTCGAACGACGCGGAGATTGTGCCTCTTTGTCGCTCGTTCCGCGCTCTCGCTTGCACTTCAAGCCTTAAATGGAACGCGCGAGGTAACGGCACATGAGTCATGTTTTTTGTGCATGCAGCCGGCTTCATCGAATTTATAAGACGTTGTCACATGAAAAACTATTACAATAAAAAAAAACTACACTAGCTGGATTCCACGTCAACTTACATCAGTTTTGACTTTTGTTTCGAGGATTACAAGACAGCTGTAGCTGCAGGGTACCTTAATGTAAAAAAAACAGAAAAAAATGTCACTGTGAAACCACTGTAAAGACCGCAAAAAAATAATTATAATAAACAAAGAAAAAATGTTTTATCATTTAATTTTGTAGAATTTTTTAGGAATGTCTCACAAAAATCATTACGTAAATAAACTTAACAAACAAAATAAATGGTCCATTTTTATAAATGATCATTTTCGAGGACGATCTCATACATAATTGGGTCGTTTTTAACCTTCGTTGCAAAAAATGGGTTTGAAGCTCTAAAGAAAAGTGTAAAAAGGGGATCTCTGTTTTTACTAACAGAGATAAGGTTGTTAGGGACGAGAGAATGGTTGATTTTGAATAGGGTAGTTCAAACAGGGTTTGGAATTTTGGTTTTAAAATTTTACTTATTTATTAAAGCACTCTGCATATAAAACAACGTGTTTATTTGCGATTTTTTGCATTGCTTAAGCTGTTTTGTTTTTACAAATATAAACAAAAAATTGGCAGTAGGTATTATTTTTTACTTGCATTATACTAGGTCATTCAGAAGGAGTCAATAGTTTTAATAACTTTATAAATATAGGATTTGCAAAAAAATACTACATGAATTAGTATATTTAGAATTTTACGCAGAGTTTCAATTATAACTAATATACCACTATGGAAACCAAACCGTCTTAAATTCCTTCCACCCATCAGCTATGTACTTTCGCACAATTTACGCTGCAACAAGCGCGCCGATTCAAGCAGAACAAAAATCAAAGGCTCCTGACATACCGCTTCCTCCGTTTATCGGACGGCCACACGAATAACGCACATCTCACCTCGAATATTTCCTATGCATTTAATACCCTGTGGTCGGCGAGTTTGTTTCCACACCTGTATGTATAGGGTATTTCATTTAAAATAAGAAAGTAAATATTATCTTTTGATATAACCGAAAGTGCTATAATAGTCAAAATATTTTAGTCATATGTCCTCAACTGATTTTATAAAATTACCAATTTTCAAAATTTTTCAACGCCTATTTTTTGAGAAATCGATCGCAGCGGTTTTTCATGGGACACCATGTATGTGTTAATTTTAATTAAATTCATAAATACTTTTACATTTTAAAATAAATTTTTAAGCCTAAAATTCCATAAAATAATATAAAAATAATTTTTAGAGAATACAATAATTGCAAGATTTTCAACAAAACACATTTAATAAATCCTATTTTATTCCACATAAAGGCAGAAAAGTGCCTATTTTTGATAGGTTTGAACTTTTTAAAGAAGCTTTTAAGTTTTTTTGTTGATGCTTTTACGAATACTTGAAAATGGGATGCTTCAGAATAAACGATCTAATAATGGGATGGTAAAATGTGGGGTATAGAAATCTCCTGTTCCTTATAAACTTACTTTCTTTAGATGATCTGTTTAAGTGTTATTTAGAGTGTAGGTAATTTTTATATAAAGCAAAGATGGAGTGCTTAGAAGATACGTGAACATTTTTTTTAATAGGATTTTTGTCGAAATGGGGAATTTCTACGAATTTAGGTATTTCTTAAATAGCTTTATTTAACCGTTTAAAAATTTAAAGAACTTTTTGTTTCAAATTACTCAAAAACTTGCTTATCGAACTATAACCCTAATATTTTTTCTCTCTCTCTCTATTTTTTTCTTGGTTTTGGTCCCTTCAGGCCCAATTCACCACTCTCCCCTTCCGGACTATGCTTTCCAGGGCTTCGTCGGCGGAAAATCTGGATAATCGAGCTCGTAGCTCCCAGAAATTCCAAAAGGAAACAAATAATTCAACAATCGATGCAATGCATAAATTGTCGGCTGTCAAACCAAGATTTGCTACTGGTGTTACGTATAATCTTCACTTTCACTACTGATAGGTCCCATGGCACGCCCATCTATTTCCCGCCATTTGAGAAATACCTCGTGTTCACCACCAAACAGGATACCATCAGCTTATAGGAATATTCGCTCACAGCGCTTAGATCATGAAGAAAGATGCCGTCAATTTAGCGTGAATCTTTCCTTGATCCCCGAAGGTAAAAACGTTCGTACGACACCTCTAGCCGCCACTCCGGGAAGAACTTTGTGGTCCTCTACGCATGTCCGCACTGTCCGGAGGTCAAACAAAGAGTCCCCCTAATATTTTTATGCGATAGCTGGCTAGATTTTATTTTGTGAATACATGTAGTAAAACCGCAAGAGGGCGAATTGCGGGTTTCACCGGTAATTTTGGCTTTAAATTTGAGCGTTGCAGTGTACAGAAACATGTTTTTTTTTTATAAAAAGTATCGGATTTTTACACCCTCTGTACACAGTTTTATGTAAAAAATAATTATTTCTACTGAAAATGTGTTTTTATGTCCTGGGTCTTAAAAATTAGGAGGTTTAAGTTGGTATGTTTATAAATTATTGGTGTTTTATTTGTGACCAAAAAACATCCCCTTTAAGCCAGTGCAATTTGTTTTAAATCATCCTGTATAACTGTTTTAATTCCTAAATCCTAAATTCATAGAGACATATTTTTCTGACCTTCTGTATCGCAATTCTAAAAATCTTATATAAATTATTACAAATCTTTTTTGGCAATATGTTGTTTTAGTCTAAATGAATACCAAATATAACAAAAAAATCCTTAATAATTAAACGTAGTCTAACCTACACCCACCCTCATTTTGGCAGTAGCTCTATGAAGAGCCATTTCGTCTACTTTACAAAAAAACCTTTTTTTGCTGTATTTTTACCTATTGTTTTTAGACTTGTTATGTATAGTAGGGAGGCCCACAATGCTAAATGGGGATTTACTCGAGCGTCTTAGAGACCTATTGGGTTGCAAAGTTTAAATGATAAGAAAAAAAAACCTTATATATTGTATACTTTTTTATCGGTGGGAAAAGTGGCTTAAACCCCTCATGGGCGACACTGGTATTAATTAATTATTTTGTTGTGTTTTGGTCCATTTAATCCCCTAAATTTTTAAAATTATCTCAATTGGTATAAAAGTTATTATAAAAACACAATAATTTTTTTTAAATTTTTAACACCCCATAGTTCGAAAACTAAGGCGTTTAGGACATTGTTTATCTGTAGTTTTTTATATTTTTTAATGTAGAATTAGCCCTGAAAGTTTTTCGATTAAGTTGTGAAACACCCTGTATAGGTTATTTATAAGCCCAACAACTGAAAGATTTTTTTTATAAATGATCATTTTGCGAACATTCACCCTGCATAAATTTGTCTTTTTTAACCTTTTTCACGAAAAAATGGCCGAGATCTGAAAGAAAAGGTGCAAAGAAAATCTTTCTGCTTTTTACCGAAATAGATAATAGTATTCACAAAAAATATAAGCTTGATTTAAGGTGCGTAAAAAGACCTTTTGGAAACGTTACGTTTGTTTCTATATTATGGAAATTTGATAAGTCAAATAATGAAGGCACCAGCCAAGATATTTTTTTTGTTATGTAAAGGTACACTTTAAAATATTCTGTTTTATTTTAAAATTAAAGAAAAAAGGTAGTTTGGCAGATGTAAACATTACTTTGGACAATTTTACAACTGTCCAATTAAAAGTAGTGCACTTTGTTTTTAAACCACTTTTATTACACAATAGTTATAAGTCATGATATGCCTGTGCTGGTTTAGTCCAATTAACTTGGACTTTCACCTTGAAATTTCACAGAATAAGCTAAATATCTGTACATACCTTTATTTTGGTACAAAAATACTCTCCTAAGAATCCCCTATGATATCGTGTAAGGAACTCAAAATGTGACAGGTCAAATGTCAAAAAACACAGTTTTTTGCGAATATCTCGTTTCCTTTACTTTTAACTGCATTTATATTTACTAAAAAAGTTGTTGAACAAAATTTTTTTACAAATTTGATTCTAAGCTGTTTTTGTCAGACCAACCGATGCGATAATAGAGGGCGCAGAGTGTAAAGCACTTGTGTATGTACATACCTTAGCACGCAATCAATCGTGGTATTTATCAAATACTTAAGTAAAAAGATGACATATTAAACTAAAAATCTCGATTGATTGCGTGCTAAGGTATGTTCATACAGTAAAGTGCTTTACACTCTGCGTCCTCTATTATCGGATCCGTTGGTCTGACAAAAAATGCTTAGAATCAAATTTGTAAATAATTTTGTGTTCTACAACTTTTATAATAAATATAAATGCAATTAAAAGTAAAGGAAACGAGATATTGGTAAAAACTTTTTTTTTTGACATTTAACCTGTCATATTTCGAGTTCCTTACACGATATCATAGGGGATTTTAGAAAAGTATTTTTGTACCAAAATATAGGTATGTACAGATATTCAGCTTATTCCGTGAAATTAAAACCCTTTAATTTAACTAAGATGACTGCGCAATATAAACGAATTTTATTTAAATAAACAATAAATACCAAATTAAACAAACAATTAGGTACCTTCCAATCAAAAATACATTTCTTAAAAAAGATGACGCGATATAGGAAGGTTAAAATTCAGTATCTTTTTGTAATTTTTCAAGTATGGTAGGATTATGAAAATCATTAAATTTTTATGTGAAAGTTTTACATTGTTTGATATGCAATAGGTCTTTATATCATGAAGAAAGACTGCGAAACAATTGTTTGATAAAGGTAAAACAAGATTTAAAATTAAGTAATAAAAAAATGTTGTTTTTACCTAAAAATAGCGGTTAGGTGATGAAAAATAACTGTTCTATTGAAAAATGTTTGAAATAAAACTATTTTTCATGTATTTTATTTTTTATTAAGCTTACCAAAAAATAATGGATCTGTGTAAAACTGGATTGTTTTAACCAAAGTGAAACTAAGTGCTGTGCCCAATAAAAACCAATATAGGTACAATTTACGTATTTCAAATATATTGTCGGCAGTTTTGGTATATGAAAAAAATGTTTAAAAATTTTATGGTTATAATATTATTTATTTTCCTTATATAACTGTTTTTTATACTATATCTATACATTATTAAAATAACTTTCGATCATATCTTAATGTAATAATTCACATCCAGCTCTGGCAATCCGGCAAATATTCTGAGGACCGCTATTACTATAACTTTTTGTTATAGCTACATTTAGACAGATTTATACAAGAAATATTGAAATTTATAGGAACAAAAATGTCTTCGACTCCGGTATGGCTTTTGGTATAAATTAAACAAGCCAAATGTGACATATTAAAACAGATATATTATACACTTTTAGCTAACTTAAAAGGTTGAAGGTAATGCATGGAAAAAAGACAGATTTACACGTGTAGAACACTTACAGGTAGAGACAAAGAATGCCGGCATGTAAACATGATGACGCATAGGTCCCGCTTTAGCTTTGCTTTACTTGCCTATGAACTTTTTGATTTGGCTAAACGTGTATGCAAGTTTATCATTCTTTGACACATAAATATGCCAAAAATAAGCCTAAAAACAGTAAAATCATTTGACATTTTTTTTTGGTTTTAAAATATATAAAAGACCTATATCTAAATAGATTCTATTTTTAGTCGACCCAGTATTTTTCTAGTCTCTATGACAGCTCGCAAAGAGCCTACATGAAGCCTTAGTTACTTTAGTAATATGCATATAAATTGACTTAAAGTAATCAAAACTTTTATAACATGGTAACAAGACAAGCTCTGGCCTAGTTGCATTAGTTTTAATTATGTTAATTTCCAGTATTTCTAAATTTTAAATTTGTGTTTTTAAAATTATATTAAAGTTTTAAGTTTATGATAATTAGGTGAAATGTTTGACGTATTTTTAAATATACTTTAGACACTTTAAATTAAGAAAAACACCTGAACAAAAAATGTATGACATGGGTTTAAGGTAGTACTGCCGGTGTAAAAATTAATGTTCAGAAAATTATGAAACTTAGCATACTGGTACTCTATAA